>BQNB010048630.1:7500-42469 GCA_026074375.1 Tanacetum coccineum
AGACACATTCTTTTAGCTTATTGTTTCACATTCGTTTATTATTATTATTTACTTTAATAGCTAAAACAAACTACTCTCTCAATTTTATGATTTACTTGCTTTCCATAAAATACTAAAAATACAAAAATAATCTTCCTTATTACCTCTAGAATTTGTTGGACTATGATCAAGCACTTCCCATCCTCATTCCATCGAATGTGAATGCTAAACAAACACCGAGGTCTTGCCTATACTACATACAATGATTAGTGCACGCCTAGGGAGATGTAAAATTCTCGTGTGCAGTCATTAACGACAAATCGCACATCAAGTTTTGGCGCTGCCGCTAGGGATAGTTCTGGTATAGATCATAGTTTAGCTTAGTTCTACTTGCTTGAATCTTTTCAAGTAAGAATTCAATTCCCGTATATTAGCTTTCTTGTAGCCAATCTTTTCTTCGTGTTAATTATTTTGTAACCCATTCTCATCAACCACCATGAGAGACAAGAATCTTATCCGTACTCTAGGAGATTACTTCAGACCAAGCCACAAGGGCTATAGGAATACCATTGAGCTCTAGAGGGAACAACGTGTACCATTTTGATCCGACCAACCTCCGGTTGGTGCAAAACGGCGGATGATCATTTCTGTAGGACTACGGTCGATCGAGGATCTAAATCAACACATCAAGGATTTCTGATTAAAACTTGTGGGACTCATTGACCTTGACGGTGGAAAACAGGGAAAGAAGCGCCTGTTTTATTTCCAATTTTCCCTACGCGATCAAGTCTAGCAATTTGGATTGAACGCTTCCAGCAGGTCTATCTCCACATGGAGTGATCTTACTACCGATTCCTTGCTCAATTCTTTCCCACTGGGAAAGGACCGCAAAATCTGCAATGATATCCTGATGTTCAACAACATCATGGGGAATCTTATTGTAAATGGACTCCATTTCAAAGAGCTTACCTCAAAAAGTCCCTATCATGCATAGATAGTTGGTTCAAATCTAAAATTTTTTATGTCATGTCTCTTTCCATCTTAAGTGTGAGATGACGGTCAGGCGGCGGCAAACTCCGCAATAAGAATGCCAATGATTCTTGGGAAATTATTGAGAACCTTGCCCTCTACGACCATGAAGGTTGGTATGAAATAAAAGAATTCGTCAAACCGGCCAAAGCCATTTCTACACCACAAGGCATCCCGAAAACACCTGACCGGAAGACTTCTCGAGCTTGAAGACCAGATCAACTTCCTATTAAAAGGTTCACGACCAAAGCTGGCATCGAGCTCAGCACACACCCCCAAGCTTATGTCAATGCCGTCTATCCGAACTCCCGTCCACGAAATCAAAATAAACCACCAACACTAAGCACTTTCGCTTTTCATGAACGTACAGGTCCAAGCCATCAACCACAAGCATTAAATACCACTTTTGAAGCTTGAGTACGGGACTACATGGCAGCGCACACCGAAAGGATGGAAAGATTTGAGAACACCATTTTCAAGCAACGCGAGGAGATCAATGGTAGGATGACTGAAATGTTCGGGCTTCTCAAGGAACTCACAACTAGCAGAACCCCTGAGAAAGTATTAATTAGAGAAGAAGCCAAATTCCCTGTCACAAAGAACTTGAACTCTATCTCTCTGACAAAAGGAGAAGAAGGAGGGAGTAATAGGACGAAGGTGACACCCGGCAACGTTGAGAAGCCCACCGAAACAGAAACAGAAATGCCAGTAATGGAGGTCGAGAAAATAAATGAAGTTGAAAACGGGGCCAAATTAATCAAAACATCTAAGAACGAAGAAGCAGTGGAAGCACCCGGTTCCCAGCCTGTCGCATACTACCTAAAGCATAAGATTAATGAAAAACTGATAAAGGGGCTAGTCAACAACAACTAATTCAATAACTCTCGGTCAAGAACCCAAGCTGGAAAGAAAAGGGGAAATAGTATAAAGTATTACTTGGGAGCCTGCTTACGATGCGATTCTCAAGAAAATGATAACAAAGAAGGAGGACATCAGGGGAATTTTGAAATACCTTGCAATCTAGGAAACCTTAAACATGTTAATGCCCTGGACGATCAAGGGTCCGACGTGAACGTCATGCCGTACTCCACCTATACAAAACTCACCGACGAAAAGCCTACTGAGACTGACATCAGACTCTCACTAGCTAGCCATTCGTACAATTACCCCTTAGGAATTGTTGAGGACGTGTTAGTTGAGATCTCTGAACACGTATACCTCGTAGATTTTGTGATCTTAGACATTAGGGAAAATGAAAATAGACCTTTCATCTTAGGAATACCATTCTTGACAACAGCCAAGGCTAGTAAATAAAGAAAAGCTAAATAACTCTATGGTCAGGAAAGCATAAGGTAAGTTTTCATAGGAAACCCGATTCATCCAATATGATTGACAAAGGAGTAAAAAACGACATAGAACCCATAGCCCCCACTATGACTGTTAATAGGCTAGTCCTGAAATGGGAAGAAAAGATAAAACTCAACTTAGAAAGGGAAATGCAGTTTAACCAATGGAGGAGCAAGAATTTCAAAGGCATGCATCCTACTCTTATTGCAACCAAGGAAGAAGAGGAAGAAGAAGGAGAAGTCACGTAAGGACATGTGACTTCGAGTCTAGCTACAAGACTAGTAAATAAAGAAAAGCGCTTCTTGGGAGGCAACCCAATTTACTTTTTCTGCAAATTAGGAGTGTCATGTGTGTTTTAATTCTTCGCTATTTGTTTTATTATGTTTGAATTATCTAGTAATCATGCTTTGCATTGTCTTTAACCTCGTCTTAATTTCAATCAAGATTAAAAATTTCATTTTCACAGACGGTGGAGACGGCGTCGCGATTAACACTCGACGTCGTCACCACGACACCTGTGACGGGGTCACACCAATCCCGACGGTGTCAAACGCCCATGTCCAGAAAACTCAATAGTTTTTAATTATTTTTGAAAATAAAACTTGTGCAACATTATAGGTATTCTTCTGTATAAACCTGCAAAACCTGATAAGTTTAACAATTCTTTCATCCTATCTATCGAGTCGAACCCTAAATTCATATTGTATACTGGTAAATCGCACATTTTATGCTTGGTATAGTTTTCTCTGTCTTTGATTACAGGTTATATTTGATGAGAAGAAGCTTTAAAGTTCTTAGGAAGTTTCATTGGATGATTCTCGAAGGACGATCTAACTAGTTATCGCATGTTTCTTCTCCCTTATTGAGTAAACCAGGGGAATGCTAGTTTCTTTTCCTTATTTTCTTTTCCCTTTATCTGTTTTAACGGGTACTTATAGAGAACATTGGGGACAATGTTCAAAATAAGTGTTAGGGGGAAATAAGCCTTAGAAACTATTCTTTCATTTGTCATTTACTTTGTCCTTAAAAAGATGGATAATATATTGAAACATAGCATAAAAGGGTGATTTTTACCAATTTTTTTTACGACACATACCAACAAAAACCGAGTATTACTAGCGTCCCATGGATAGGAATTTATATGACTAGCACAATAACCCTTAAAATTCCACCCTAAAAATGTGAGGTTCGCCTTTAGATCTTTAGGAATTCGGGTACCTATCATCGGTAACCCAAGATGATTTTATCTTTACCAAGTTCGAGTTAAGGAGTGAGTAGTCACATATGTCTATTCCATCGTTACAGATGTGTACATGTGGTCTTCGTCGCTTTTTCTAGAATGTCTGGTGTTAGTAAAATTCATATGAGTGTACCAGTAGCATATTAAATTCTAAAACTTGTTTTAGTGATGCATCCCGAGACCGCATAAGTAAGTATTAGGATTTGCTTGATAAGAGGCATTAGGATTAACCCATGTTTTAAACCTGTAATTGTTATGATGGTCACACCGATCATATAACTATCCCACACCCTTGCTATGCACTCACCTTTAGTGCAGGATACCCTAGTACAACCCTCCGAGCCTATCATTTTTCACAGTTCTCGTAATTTTCTGGGTAATCCGGACTATTAATGAAGAGCATTAACACCCTTAAACTAATCGTTACACCCAAAAAGCCTTAGCCTACCTTATATGTACTCACCTTTAGTACATTATTGTGTTAACCCAAGTTAATTGTTTAAGTACACGGTTGCTAAGTCCTTATCCTTGTAAATACAGTTTTGGGACGATTGGGATTCATGGTAGTATTTATTTCGCGGAAGAATGGGGAAGAAAAGTTAAGTCAATACCCCCATATATTTGTTAGATGATCTCCATGTTATTTTGATCCACCTCAAATCGGGTCATTAGTTAGATTGTAAATATCGAGCATGTAAAAGCTCAAGTGTAGGGGTACGTATTATAAACCCCATGTGATGTATTATGTTATTAAAAAAAATGAGAAAAGAAAAAGAAAGAGATTGATGTAGAGTTATGTAGAGTTTGTAGATCTTCGTCCGAGTCTTGGCTTAGCAACCAAACCAAAGTGTATTCGTGTAAATAATTAGCTAACCCTTCTACTCCAAATTCACCCAAAGCCACCCAAATGTATCCCATCCGTTTCTGTTTCCATTATATGTTATCTTACACCTACACCCTACAACCCTTTAAAAGACCTCTTAGATAGTAATGAATAATACTTGCACCTAGCGGTGGAGGTTTGATCCTTTACCAAGCCTATGGTAATTTATATGCTATGACAGGTAATGAGTGTGATTTTCTGTTTCCCCCATATGTTATAATTCATTATACACCCGAGTGAAAGAGAGCATCCCAAACACTTATGTGAGGTGCTAGTATATACTTTCCGCGCTTTTAATTACAAGGTCTAGGAGGTTGTGTTGTAGAATATGTTTTTAATAGTAGGTAAAATAACCACTCATACTGTTATTGTCTAGATAGAAAAGCCCATTTGCTTGAGGATAAGCAAATCCCAAGTGTAGGGGTATTTGATGAGGTGTCATTTTATATACTTTTTAGGGTCATTTAACCCCCAAAATCATGTGTTTATGCCCAAAATAGGTACTTAATCGTTCCTTTTCAGGTATTTTGGATTTGGAAGACATTTGCATGAATTACACGTGACTTGGGCTCATTTAGAGAAGAAACGGACGAGATTACAAACCAACACCAAGACTCTTGAATATTTGTGCTCACAGAGCTTGGAGATGGTGTCACAAGCCATACACGACGGCGTCACAACTCATCAAGTGACGGCATCGCATATTTTAAGACGACGTCAGCCCGTACCGACTCAAACGCAGATCTAGAAGATTCATTTTACGACGGCGTCACGATTAAAATGTGACGTCGTCGCGTCGATTTTCTTATATATACAAACCCGAATTTAGGGTTTTAAGGGTGTTACTTTAGAATAAAAACAGGGTACGAACCCTAGTTCGTCTAGCAGCTGTAGGAGATGATTTTAGGGCCTAAAAACCCTATTGTACTTCTTCCAATTCATGTTTTAATCAAGTAAGGTTTACTTAATCATTCAATATGTCTATGTTTTGTTTGATCTATTGTTCTTGTTTTATCTTTAACATGCTTGGCTAAAACTCCTATTGTGTTTATTTATGATTGTATAAAACCTAGAATGTAGATCTTAGTGATGTTGCTTTTTGTGATGGATGTGCACGTTAGGTCTTAGAAAACTAGCTTTCTATCAATAATCGTTGTTGATATGTCTAGGAAAATGTGATTGTGTAGAAAGGATACCATCGGGTAACAGTCTTCATATTACATTGCCCCCTAATATGGTTTATCCACTTTTAATGTATTTTACATGCACTTAGTAAACTCCTAGGGGCCGTGTAATAGTCTTCATACTACCTTGCATGTGCATTGCTCTAGCGGCATACTAAGTAGACGGCGGGTTCGTGTAATTCATTCATGCTTTAGGAAATAATTACATAGATCATCACAAGTGTGACAAGGCAACAACACTAGGAGAAGCCATCTAGGGAGTAATACATGATTAAATAGACACAATCTTTTATTTTATTGTTATCACCCTTAGTTTAGATTATTATTTAGTTTAATAGCCAAAACCAACCCACTCTCTTAATTACATGATTTACCTGCTTTCCATAAAATACAAAAATACAAAAATAATCTTCTCTCAACCTCTAGAATTCTGTTAGACCGTGATCAAGCCTTCCCAACTTATTTCTCGAGTGAATGATAAAGAACCCCGAGTCTTGCCCATACTATACTACAACGATTAGGTACACTGCCTAAGGAGTTGTAAAACTTCTCGTGTAGAAGTCATACGACAACCGCACATCACTTTTCTAAAAAAATTTGTAAAAGAAAATCTTTTTGTATTTTCTAAACTTTTATATAGAAGAAAAACTTTTTGTCTTTTCTAAAATTTTTATATAAGAAAATATATTTTTTATATTTATTTTCTAAAGTTTATTAGCAAAAAAATTACGTGGTAAAGAATTTATGTTTCACGACTCATCATACCCAATTTCTGGCCTAAAAACTTAAATCGAGCTTCAGGCAGAGATTTCGTGAATAAATCTGCAAGTTAATATTTAGTACCAACGAAATATAACTCTATCGTTCCTTTTTTAACATGATCCTTGATAAAATGATACCTCACATCAATGTGTTTTGTTCGAGTGTGTTGTACTGGATTGCACGAGATTGCAATAACACTCTTTGAATCACAGTAAATTGATACTTTGTCATAGAAGAAGCCATAGTCAGTCAATTGAGTACGCATCCATAAAACTTAAGCATAGCAGCCAGAAACAACAACATATTCAGATTCAGCTGTAGAAATAGACACGCAGTTCTGCTTCTTTGATGACCAACACACTAACTTGTCACCTAAAAATTGAACACTGCCAGATGTACTTTTTCGATCTAAGTGACATCCTACATGGTCTGCATCTGAATATGCAGTTAGATCAAAGCCGAAATCTTTCGGATACTAAAGACATAAATTAATAGTCCCTTTGAGATATTGAAAGATCCTTTTAACGGCTGACACATGATGTTCATTAGGATTTGCCTGATATCTAGCACACATACATGTTGCAAACATTATATCTGGCCTACTCGAAGTAAGGTACATCAACAATCCAATCATGCTACGGTAATCAGTATGATCAACTGGTTTTCCAACTAAATCAAGTTTGAGTTTAGCTTGTTCAACCATGGGGGTGGGAACCTTATCACAATTTTCCATTCCAAATCGTTTCAAAATATCAAGAATGTACTTGGATTGATTTATGAAAATCCCGTTTGAAAACTGATTTACTTGAAGCCCAAGAAAGAATTTCATTTCTCCCATCATACTCGTTTCAAAACGTTTAACCATTAATTCTAAAAATTTCGTGCAATATTTTGGATTCATTGAGCCAAATATAATGTCATCAACATATATTTGAATCAGCATTATATGTTTACCCTTTTTTAATGAAATGAGTAGTATCAATTGAACCTTTTTGAAAACCACTATCGATCAAGAACTTTGAAAGAACGTCGTACCATGCTCGAGGTGCTTGTTTCAAACCATCCAAAGCTTTGTCAAGAGCATACACATGATCTGGATACTGTTTGCTGACAAAAACTGAAGGTTGGCCAACATATACTTCCTCTTTAAGAATTCAATTGAGAAATGACGTCTTTATATCCATTTGAAAGACCGTGAAATCCTTATGAGCAGCATATGCAAGAAATAAGCGATAGCCTTAATTTGAGCAACTAGAGCAAAAGTCTCATCATAATCAATGCCTTCTTGTTGATAATATCCTACATCTACAAGCCTTGCTTTGTTTCGAATAACCAAACTGCTTTCATTTTTATTATTCTTGAAGATCCATTTGGTATTGATGATAGTCTTTCATTTGGGTCGAGGAACTAATCTCTAAACTTTCAATCTTGCAAATTGATCATGTTTATCTTGCATTGCACTGGCTAGTCAGCATCTTTTAAAGCTTCATGTACGTTAGCAGGCTCAATGTTACTTAGAAAACGTGCAAACAAACATACATTTGTTATTTGTCCTCTTGTACGAACACTCGAATTCAGATCATCGATTATCTTATGAAGTGGATGATCCTTAGTCCACTTTTCGTCATGAGGGTAAGGTTGATAGAATGTATGAACATTAGAAGGATCTTGGAATGTCCTACTTGCATCAAAATAAGCATCTACCAATCGTTTATTAAACACATTGTGTGATGTACTTGCTTTATTCACATTAGGAACCATGTTATTTGAAACCGATTGAGTATTTGGTGAAGGAACCTCGACTTCTTCTAAACTTTGTTGCACGTTATTATTCAAAGAAGATGAAGTAGAGTCCTCTTGAAATGATTCTGAAATCTCATGAAAAACTTCTTCTTCGGACGGAGAAATTTCTTCCTTGGAAGTTTCAACATTCGTTGTCGGAGATTTCGTTATATTTGAAGCATCAAAATACTCATCGTAAAAATCATGAAATAAATCTCCCAAATCTTTCTTTGAAGATTCTAAAACTTTTGAAACCGTTGGATTTGAAGATTTGTCTATTTTGTTTAAATTAGATAAACCGGGTTCTAAACTGAATTGTTTAGAAGCCATAAACGAAAAATAACTCTTAAAAGGTTGTATCGTTATCATGATTTCAAAAACCACAACACTTCTTTATGTACATAAGATCCTGTTTTCACACACTTTTTGCAATGTCGACTCAACAAGACATTTATGCTACTAGTTCCGAAAACCATCCACATATTCTTAACAAAGACAACTATGCTATATAGTCTTCTCGTCTTCTTTGTTATGCAAAGAGTAAACCAAACAAATAGTTAATCTACAATTCCATTATGCATGGTCCATATGTTAGACTAATAATTCCTGAACTAGGTGATCCAGACCGTAAAGTTTCTATTGCTAAAACTTTTCATGAGCAGACTAATGAAGAACTTACTGAAAAAGAAGTAAAGCAAATGGAAGGAAATTATCAAGCCATTCAAACTATACTCATGGGTATTCCTGAAGATATCTATGCTGCTGTAGATAGTTGTGAAACTGCTCAGGAAATCTGGTTACATGTTCAGCAAATGATGAAAGGTTCTAATATTGGGTCTCAAGAGAAAAAGGCCAAGTTGTTTAATGAATGGGAAAGGTTTACTTCTACTGATGGGGAATTGATTGAGTCTTACTATCATCGTTTCTCAAAGTTAATGAATGACTTCAAAAGAAACAAATATTTTTTAGAAAAGATAGCCAGCAACCTCAAGTTCCTTAACAACCTTCAACCAGAATGGAGACGACATGTTACCATTATTCATCAAACAAAGGACTTGCATGAAGCAGATTACACTCAGTTGTATGATTTTTTAAAATTCAATCTGGTGGAGGTGAATGAACTAAGAGCATAACGACTTGTAAGAACACATGATCCTTTGGCATTAATGGAAAATTCCAATAATCCTTATGATTATCCAGTGTTTCACCCAAATCACCCATCACAAATTACCTACATGCAACAACCACTACCCAATAACAACTACATCCCACAACCATCATTCAACCAGAACTACATGCAACAACCAATGACTAATCCCTAAGACATTTCAGATCTTACAACTGCAATGAAGATGACACTTGTTCTAATGGCTAAGGCATTTAAACTTAACTATTCTACACCAACCAACAACAACCAAAGAATTTCATCCAACCCACACAATAGGCAGATTGCACAACCGGGTATAAATATGGGCCAAGACAGACAAATGCAGATGGTTAGAGGTAATGGTGGAAATCAGTTTAGACAGTATGCTGGGCAGAATATTGGGAATCAAAATGGGTATAATTCAGTACAAAATGTCGAGAATCAGGTTGTTTAGAATGCAGTTCAGAATCTAGGTGTTCAGAATGTTAGAAATCAGAATGGGCTTATTGTTGTTCCGGGGATTGCTAATTAAAATGCGAATCAGAATGGGAATGGCAATGTTGTAGCATCACAGGCTGAAAGTAATGGTAATGGGAAGAACAGAAATTAGGTCAAGTGTTACAACTGCAAAGGAATGGGTCATCTTGCTAGGAACTGCATAGTCAGACCAAGGAGAAGGGATGCTGCTTATCTTCAGACTCAGTTGCTGATTGCTCAAAAAGAAGAAGCAAGGATCCAACTTTAAGCTGAAGAGTTTAATTTGATGGCTGCTGCAGTAGATATTGATGAGATTGAGGAAGTCAATGCAAACTGCATTTTGATGTCTAATTTGCAGTAAGCATCGACATCGGGTACTTAGACTGACAAAGCTCCCGTTTATGACAAATATGGATTAGCTGAGGTACACCATTATGAAAATTGTTATGATAATATAATATTTAATATTTTTACTCAAGAGGAGCATTATTCTGAACCACTTGAGCCTATTTATGAACCACATCAAGTTCAACAAAATGACAGTATTGTTATCTCTGCGATGTCTAGTGTGGACCAAAGTGGGGGAACAGTAGAACAAAAATTTTCTACTGTAGAGGAAACGTGTGCTCTATATGATTCTTAATATAATAATTTAGCAATTGAAGTTGAGAAAGTCAACTTGGTTAATTGCAGAATGAAAGAAACTAATGTTGAATTGACCATTGAGCTTGCTAGATATAAAAATCAAGAAAAGTGTTTTAAAATTAATCAAGAAAAATATGACAAACTTGAAAGGTGGTATCAAAAGTCTGTTTATCAAGAGCAATGTCTTACTAAAAAGATAAATGCGCTTCACTTATGTTCTACTAAACAAATAACGACTTTGAATGAGGGAATTGCAAATCTAAATAACCAGCTTTCGAAAGAAAAGTCAACTGTTTCCTTTCTTCAAGAAGAAAAGAAAAAAGTTAAAGTCTGATTTCAAAATACGCGAAGATGAGCTTCTTGATAAACAAATTCAACTTGAGCGATAGATAAAGGAATTAGATAATATTTTGGTCAAAACGGGTCAATTGATTCAAACGATGCACATGCTTTCACCTAAGCCAGACTTGTTTTACCACATCGAACATAAAATGGCTTTGGGTTATTAAAATCTTTTTTATCTCAAGCAAGCTGAACAGAAACAACATAGTTTTTCTAATGGCAAAGGTATTGTTAGAAAAGCATGATCCTCCTGTTGTGTATGAATCGGAGGAGACTCTACAACTTGCTCAAGAGAGTCATTTAAAAATGAAACAACTAAACAAAGAAATAAAACCGACAAATTATGCAAAGATTAATCAACTTTCAAAGGTTTTTGTTTCTTAAACGGTCAAGTCACGTGAAGAGTTGTATTTTTCAAATACTTCCAAAATGGCCAGTGTTTCTAACTCGGTTTCCAAATCAATTTCAATACCTGATAAGCAATTTTCGGAAAATGCTTCTTCACCAAGTGTTGCACGAAATTTCTAAATGAGGTAAAAGGCACCATCATAACTCTTCAACGTGTTGTAAAGCAAAAAATGATAATAGATTTACACAATTGGTCGTGTGCCGTTCATTAAGAGTTTCAAAAGAATTTAAAAGATGAAATTGCTCCTATCATTAACCAAGTTGACGCTAGAGTACAAAATTTTGAAATTTAATTTTTGAAGAAACAGCTAAATTTTTTTGAGACTTCAAATCTCTTTCAAACGAAGCTGATGAATCTCTTGCTAAGCACAAGGCTTTGTGAAGAATACAAGTAATCTTTGATATAAAATGGGAAGGAACTTAGTGAGAGAGAGTGGAAGGAAGGATGTATTCTAGAGAGAGAAAGTAAGAAACATGCAATTCATAAGTGAAATGAGAATATAAAACCAACCAACACCCTCTCCAAAGCATGGAGAGGGTATTTATACTTACAAACATAACCTATAGGCTTTCAATGGGCCTTTGGGCCATATTATCTTAACTAACTTATCTAATGGTTTGTCTATTCTTTCGGAAGTGACGATACTTTCTTTGTTTAACAATCTCCCCCATAAGGTGGGTTATCCAATTTTTTTACAAATTATTTAATCTACCCCCCCCCCCACCCCCAATAGTCATTACTTATGCTTTGTTCTTTAGTTTCAAGCTATAAAACTTATTTCTTTGATTTATTTGTGAATATGTTGTAGTGATAGGACTTTGGGATGAGCTTGTTCCTTTATTTTAATTGTATAGTGAGGAATGTTGATATGAGTTTGAGCTCATCAACAAGCATAATCTTTTGCATATTAATGAACTTTGCCTATCTGTTGATAACTTGTGATTTGGGGAACCGAAATGTCATTCTTCTTGATTTGTTGACTTGAAAGCTTTAATGTTGCATTTTTTCTTGAAATTCTTTAAATTTAACACTTCGTAATTTCGAGAAAGACGTTGATATGCAGAAGTGACAAAAATTTTTGACATTCTTTGACTTTAATACTTTGTACTTCAAGTAATGCGTTATGGTATAGAGTTCGGGAAGTCTTGAAACATGTTACTTGCGTTTTGTGGATGTCTTTATGTTGTCGGTTGGTCTGAGGTCATGTGGCTATGAATCTGTGATCGTAAGCGGAAAACGGTACTTTCACCACATCTTTAGTGTTTCTGATAATTAAAGTTAGCAATAAAGGGGGGTACGAATAGGGCTTTGTCATTGCTCGTGTTTATGGTTTGAAAGTAACTTCGAATCGTGAGGATTTGACCTGTGATCAGGTAGATTCAACTTGAAGAAGACATCTCATTGACATGACTTTCATCTGAGTATAGAATCTTCTAACCATTTGTATTTCGATTCACAAATTCAGCATGTTCTCATTTACCAGAACGTCTCAATAGCAGTACACGACTAAGAGTGAACCAGTGAGTTACTATCTAGCTGGTTTTTTGGTGACACATGTCCTTGCTCAAGTGGTTTTTTGATAGTCGAAATTGATTTGAATCATCGACGTAGTACTTGCTAAAGTGGTTATTGTGACAGTCGAAAGTGATGTCATTTCAAAGATTCATCATCAATCATCAATTCATTAACCAGAAACCAAGTTCGATTTTATAGGAATCGCACCATCATTCTTTATAGTTGTCACACAGTTGATTGTTATAGAAGTCGACAGTCCTACCATGAGTTTTTTGATGTTGGACCATGCTCCACGCGCACCGCTCTCCATCTTTCATGGTGCATATTTAACGTTATCACTCAGATGTTTTGGCATAATACAAGGGGAATAATGCGTTAGGGAATCTTTATATTTTCTCCTTATTCATTGTGTGAGGCAATGCATTTCATAATTTTTGACAAGTGTCCTAACGAGAGTTATGGTACGATCTCTTTTGGCCTAGATCATAGTGCACTTTGTTTAGTGAACGGGAGAGCTGGAGCTGAGTGCCATTTCAATATAAACTAACTCGAACTGAAGAGAGTTGATAGATATGGCGTGAATCTCTGAAGTTTTGAAACCAAAAGTTTTCCAACTTTTGAGTGGTTGGGAAGGGTTGTGCTAAGCGTCATGGGTCATGATTGTCTTTCAATGGTCGGAAACTCTTAGTGTTATTGACAGTTTATGTATTGACCGATTTTTGTAAGGTTGGAGGGCTTCTTTCTTTTCACCTTTAATCTTTACATTTTTTTTTCATTCATCAAACCCCTTCAATGCTTACGAGACTTTATAATAACGCCTTGTTAGGGTTGTTCCAGAGTTAGATCCATCTCAGTCTGATCCTTCCTTATCTCACTTTCTTTTTTATCATACCTAAGGACTTTACACTAGCTAGTGGTATTAAATGTAGATCTAGTTTCTGGTTAGATGTGGGATCTTGAATACCTATGCTAATACCTTATATCTCCATAAATAAAGTACATGGTCGGTCTTTTGAGTATTCATCACGGATCAGAACCAAAATCATTGAAAGTTTAATAAAAGTGATTGATATAAATATCAAAGGTTTACACACTTGAGATTTTTCATTATCACTTAAAAGTTGCCTCCTTAAAATGTGTCATAATGTAAGTTCATGCTAGGTGTGCAGTGCTTAAGTTCATTTTATTTTGATCACATATTTGCATATACAAGATAGATCAGGTTTATATCACAGTTTTATCTAAACTGGTTAATCCTTGACTATTTTGAGATACAAATGACTTATCTTTTGGGGTAAAAATTGTTTTATATATCTATCGAGGGAACATTTTTAATTCTCCCCCTCAGATTTATGAGGGTATCTAAGCTAGTGCTGAGTACAATAATTGATTTTTTTTGAATTACTAAGAAATTCTTGAAAATTTTGTATGGCACTTTATTATCGATACAGTCTAACTAATATTAATTTATTACCGTAATATTATTTTAAGATTTTGATGAATGATAATGATATCATATGATAGATTCATATGGTCCTTTGTAGTAGGGAAGATTCTCTGTTAAGGTCTTCCAAACAAACTTTTCAGAATTCGAATCAACCTTGTATTTGAGTTCTATTCAATTGCTTTTTTTTACTTTTCGAGTACAACTTTGTTGTTGCTGAAATTATATTCTTTATGTATTACGAAGGCTGTGATCGATAGACTAGTAGATTGTTTTATCATTGTCGAGACAACATAGGTTTGTTAGAAGCTAGGTTTGATGTAGAGGTCCTTTTTTTGGATTGTGATTCTTGATCATATCCACCCCCCCCCCCCCCATCACACCCCATATATTTGATGGTCAGTGAATTAACCTTTTTGTTATTGTTCATTGGGTAAGCCATTAATTGATCTCAAATTGTTGAGACTAAGGGCAGGTTTTACTGATTTTGTAAGAACTCCTGAATAGTTTAGATACTTACAAGGAGATTTTAGGTTGATCTAGGGGATATTTGCTTTTTAATGCATGATCGACAGATCCCTAAAGAACTGCAGCTTATCCTGAGTGTGGTTAATATAGGCCGAGTTGGGCAGATGCCCTTTTGTTAACTAATTTAGGGGTTATTGTTTGTATTAATCTCTGGTACAAGATGATGTGTACTTCATTATTAGCTAAATTTTTCCTTTGAGTTTCTCAATTCACTTGAGAGTTGTAGTACAAAAACTTTTTCTTGAAGACAAGCTTTTAAATCGAAATTTCCACTGATTTAGGTTGATTGATTAGTTAAGTTCAGCAATTGTTCTTATTGATCGAACTCGTTGCTGTTTAATGAGTCATAAGTTGCTTATAGGTCTGTTCTAATGTTATTTCTGCAATATGCTTTGTCACCTATGAATCCAAATTAAATTTATGGTTTTATCTCTTCTTGTTCCTGTTTGATCTTATCCTTATCCCATTATTTCCACAGATATATTTAATTTCTCTTTTAACTTTCTTTTGTACAAGGTTTTCAGTTGGGATGAGCCTTTTCAATTCTTTAATTCAAATTAATGATCTAAAACTTGGTAACTTTGTTTAAAAATTGACTCTGTCCCTTTGAAAATTTTCTGATTAAGATGAGTATCACTTATAATCGAACTGTAATGTTTAAGAGTCGGTTAAACCTTTTGAGAGTTTATTTACAATGATCTTTTCAACTAAAATTTACTTTTGAGATCAGTACAAGTTCAAGGTTTGAGACACTTTTCAATTCATGCACTATTCACAGAGGTAAATCATAGTTGTAGGAATTTAAATCAGTTCAACAAATGATTCTTTGTTCATTTACATGTTCAAGATCTCGCTTCATTTTGTTCAAAGCTTGATTCATTTTAAATCAATTTTGTTTCTGACTCTACACTGATGTTGTCTCCCAACTTTTCATTTGATGACAGACATTTTGGGACTTCTAACAAGATCATCAAACAAGTGTGGTTGAATGAACTAAATGAGTCTTCAGAGCTTTTACAATGGAATTATTTTCCATCTAAACAGAATTTTATATGTTCGAACCCAGTGCCTTAGTGACAGCTGGTCGGCGTGTTCTTATCTGGATACCATCAAAGTTAGCAAGATAGTTTTTAGTTTCTTCAAACTCGTTCACATGCTGACTTATTGGAGTTCTTTAGGACTCAAACAATTGGTGGGTAATCAGAAAGATTGGTTCTGTGGAACTCACAGAGTATGGACCAAAGGTTCTTCAACAAAGATAATTCAGTTGTGGAACAAACGTGTTTCAAAAAATTTTATAAAGTTTATTAAGGGCGATAATGATGGTGTTGGTATCAATTTGTTTTATCATTTCTTCTTGCATCATATTTCCTTTAAGGCATTTAAATGCATTTTTTGAATGACTATCTTCAGCAAGAAGTAGGAAGTGTTAAGGTCTATCATGAGTATGGGATACAATGGATTAGTTTCCTCTGAATTATATCACCCACACATATAGCATAGGTTTCAAATGACTGAGCTTTTTCAGATAGTAGAAACAAGGATTTGAAAACTAGAGCATTGTTTAGTGGTATTTTATAGAAAATGAGGTTTTGTCAAATGGGGAACAGTTTGTGCCAGCTTGATCTCTTTTAAAAACGATATATATTAGGTGTTTGATATGCTTTTCTCAAGGTAGTTCTATCAAGGGTTTTAGATTCATCTTTTAGAAATATTTTTGTTGAAGTGTAGTTTGCAATTAAAGATCTCCTTATTTTCTTTAAATGTTTCTGAAAGAGTTCGTTTAAGTATGATACAATTCTAACAGATTTGCACATGATCTGACTTATCTTGACTTATAAATTCAAATTTTGTCTTCTTTCAACACTTAGACTTGTTCCTTTTATCTTTCAAGTTACAGTCTTTAAAGTATCATTGACATTTTTATTTTATAGATTTGTCTTGGTCAATGAACACTCTTGGTTTTTTTGTTGTTCAGTACATATAATATCAAAAATATCTTGTCTGTGTGACGAGTTAGAATTTGAACAGTTCCTATATGTGATTCAATCAGATATGAGGAATACAGGACAGGGATATTGCTATCACTGGTTGATTCCCGTCTTGTATGGATCACAACATTTGATTGTTAGAAGACCGGGGCATAGCCTGCACAACTTGATTAGTCATATCATTATTCACATTATCATGATTGTGTACCTCAGAAAGAGCGTCTGAACCATAGTGAGATAAATTCGCCATGAGAGCAACTTTGGCAGTGTTAAGTTCATCACAATCAGAGTCATATGCATCCAAATCATCAGCTTGATAAGCAGCATTGTGAGTTATGACAGTCTGTGTGGCTTGACCTTCTGGAATTCCTGGATCTGCCAAAAATGCGAGTTCCTCCTCATGTAAAATTTGACCACTTGCTTGAGCTTGAACCAACAACACTTTATCCTTAAACCACGAATCATCCCTTTTCCTCTTTGGTTTGGTGCACTGTTTGGACATGTGGCCTTCCCCTTTGCAGTTGTAGCAGATAACTGTTCTTTGTTTTCCAGAATTGTTTCCACTTGCTCCCGGAGTATAAGTCCTTGAAGTACCCGCAGCTACAGAAGTTTGTCTCCCCTGAATTGGTTGTAATGTTACTCTTCCATTATTAATGGTAGCTTGTTGCCTAGGGTTTGACGAGTTTCTCAGCTGGTTATTGGTAGTGGGATAACGGGAAGTGACGACAGCAGTCAAAAACGACATCATGTGATTGATGGCATCAATGGGATCATCACCTTTCTGGAACACTGGAACAATTAAACCTGATTCTTGTTGGGAAAATTCAGATTGTTGATCAACTGAGGGAGGATATTCCAATTGAGGTATAGATGATGATGGAGAATAAATGTTGTGGTGAATTGATGACTGATAATCATTGGATGGATAAGTGATTGAAAGAGGTGTTGATGATTGATGAGTTGAGTATTGTTGAGACTGATAAGGTGAACCATACTGTGGAGACTGATATGATGAAACTTGTGGTTGAAATTGAGTGTTTTGGTGTGAATTTTGATGAGTTTGATAAGGAGACTGGGTCATCTGATGAGTTGCAACCAAAGCAAGCGGGTCTGAATTGCGTTCATGCATTAAACGAACCTCATTTGCATGAAATTCATGTTGTCCCAAATAAGCATGAAGCTGATCGATGTTGGTTGTGTGCAAGTCTTGAACCAGTTTGACATCTGTCACAAATTTGCTCCATTCAGGAGGAAGGGTATTCAAAAACTTTGTGTTCACTTGAAATTGTTCCAGTTTCATGTTGTAGATGTTCATGTCATTGAGTAGCAGTGAAAATCTCAAGTAGAAGTCACGAAGTGATTCCCCCTTCTTATAAGCAAACTTATCGAATTCATCATAAAGCTTACACTCCCTTTCCTGTTTCGTCAATGAAGTTCCTTGCATGAGAAGTTGAATTCTTTCCCAAAGTTCCTTGGCGACTTTATGATTGCTTACCAATGCATAGACCTCAGGTGGTAGTCCTTGGAGAATGATATTTGTTGCCTTGATATCACAATCGGCTTGAATTGCTTCCGTAGGAGTTAACTCAAAATATTTCTTTGGCCTTGTCACTCCATTTTCTTTAATTGAAGGCCAAATGAGTGGACCATTTTCAACGGATTTAAGTATCATTCGTCCATGCTGTCTATTCATCATTTATAACTCCATTATGCTTTTCCAAGAGTCATACATATGCTTTTCTAACATAGGTGGACGATTGTTGGCACCCGAAAGAATCGCTTTTTCAGCAAGAGTCGTCATTGAGAAATGTATATGTTAAAAGATTACTTGGTTGATCGGACGATGGTAGAAAGTAATTGTGTTTAATTAAGTTGTCTTTTAAGTGTTTTAATTTATGAAACTACACGGGATTTTACAATTCTTGACAAAACCGGGAAAAACAAATAAATGTTTTACGGGATTTTACAAGTCAACGAAATAAACCGTATAATTTTGAAAAATTGAGTTGTTTGGTTTCCCTTAAAGGAAGTTGTTCGGTTCCAATAGAGTTCGGGTTGTTCGGTTCTAACTTAAGAGAATTGTTCGGTTTCAACTAGTCGAGTTGTTCAGTTCTAACTGAAGAGAGTTGTTCGGTTCTAACTAAAGAGAGTTGTTCGGTTACAACACAAAACAAGGTTGTTCGACTTGAGTTGTTCGACTCAGTTGTTCGACTTGAGTTGTTCGACTCAGTTGTTCGACTCGAGTTGTTCGACTCAGTTGTTCGACTCGAGTTGTTCGACTCAGTTGTTTGACTTGAGTTGTTCGACTCAGTTGTTCGACTTCAGTTGTTCGACTTCCACTACTACGAAACCCAAAACTTAAAAATACAAAAAGACACCTTTTTAATGATTGTTTTGCAAAAATACTTGTACAAATAGTGTTACAAAACCTATAGGAATAAGAAAAATGAAAACTTTAAGGTTTTTAAGCCAAAAAAATTAAAATCAAGATTTTGCTCTTTCTAAGATTTTCGAATACAAAAATGTAACAAAATGATGATTTTCTTGATTCTAAGCTTGTACACCTATATCATAAAGATACTAGATTAGATTTACCAAGGTAAATAATCCTTTAGTGTACACAAAAGCTTTGGAATCAAAGAAAAAAAAATAAAGGACGATTTTTGCTTAAAACACACGAACCAAAAAATACATTAAACACAAAAACTAAACACACCACTCCATGGCTCTTGATACCAATTGAAGAATACAAGTAATCTTTGATATGAAATGGGAAGGAACTTAGTGAGAGAGAGTGGAAGGAAGGATGTATTCTAGAGAGAGAAAGTAAGAAACATATAATTCATTAAGTGAAAATGAGAATACAAAACCAACCAACACCCTCTCCAAAGCATGGAGAGGGTATTTATACTTACAAACATAACCGGCCATGGGCCTTAATAGGCTTTCTATGGGCCTTTGGGCCATATTAGCTTAACTAACTTAACTACGGGCTTTGACTATTCTACATTGGAAGTGACTGATACTTTTCTTATTTCTAACACTTTGGAATTTAAAATTGAGCATCTCTTGAGAGCAGTTGTCAGTTAGGATATTATGTCTATTATGCAAAATCCAACTGTTGTCAAAACATCCGATCTCCAGATTGAGCTTGAACATACGAAAGAAAGGTTTGAAAATTGTATCATTAAAAAGGAAAATGAATATGCTAAACTTTGGGATGATTGGTATAAAAAATGTGAAGAATGCAAATATGACAAAATTTCATATGATAAAGCTTATAATGTCATGCAACAAAAGATTGAATGGTTGCAAGCTCAGTTGGGAGATCTCAAGGGTAAATGTAAGGATACTCCATGTGTATCAGATACCCTTGATCCTTTGTCTTAGAAACTAGAAAATGAGAACGTGGAATTAGAGTTTCAGGTTTCGAATTATGCAAAAGAAAATAAACATCTTAAGACATCATACAAGAACCTTTTTGACTCTATCCAAGTGACACGGGCTCAGACCAAATTATTAACTGACTCTTTACAAGAACAACTACATGACACCATTTATGAAAACGCTAAGTTAAGAGCCCAACTATTTGATAAGGTTTTTGAACAAAAGGACACCATTAAAGGAACGAGTGCGAATACTAAGCTTGCAAATCAATCAATCTTGAGGAAACCGTTTTTGCAACCTCTCAAAAACCATTATGTTGTTCGACAACCAAATACATTTCAATCTGAATGACCAATTTCTTCAAAAACTCGGGTTCCTCTCAATGTTGTTGAGTCGAATGATTTTTTAAACCCAGTCACTTCAAACTCGGTACCTACCAGAAAAGAATCAAAAGTTGTGGAAAATGATAAAGTGATTGCCCCTGGAATGTTTAGGATTAATCCCCTTAAGACTTCTAGGGAAGACAAATTTGTGCCTAACAAACATGTAAAAGCAAGCATTAGGACAAAACCGATCACTTTTTCACAACCTCATGTCATCACTAAGAAAGCTGTGAATTCTAATAATAAAAAACATACGTCATCTGCATGTAATAACATTAAGCTTGTTGTTCGGAATGATAAATCTGAAGTTGTTTGTGCTATGTGTAAGCAATGTTTGATTACTGCTAATCATGATATATGCGTGCTTAATTATGTGTATGGCATGAACTCTAGCAAGATAAACCAAAGTGCCAATGCTTCCAAAATTATAAATCAAACAAAACATAAGGCACATGTCAAGAAATCAAAGAAGTTAGGTTCCAAAGAAATACTTGATTCACCTAGGCCTATTAGACTTAGAACTTGCCTTAGGTGGTTACCAACTAGAAGAATTTTTGACTTTTTTGGAAAATTAGCTACATCCTGTAACACCGAAAGTGAGTCTGACACGTCTGTATATGATATTGCAAGTACTTCTAACCCTCAGGAACCTACAACCAAAGGGTTTCCAAATTCCACTTCTTTTCTTGATAGGTTTACGAGACTCCGCAGGCAGAATATGTGTCTCTACCCGCTTGCTGTTCTCTAATTTGTCTAGAATGGCTTATGTACACTTCAATGCATAACCCGAGCTTCAAATAAAATGGGAGTGTACGCCTCAGTGCGCTTTACCTTCAAAAAAAAGAAATCTTCTTGTTTTCAAAACAGTTGAACACAATTTTTCAAGAATTTTTAAAATCTTTTAAAATTCTGTGTTCAACACACCCTCTCATGTCACTTTCAAAATTCGAATCATTCTTTATAAGTTAATCAATTTTGGAGGGGGAGCTTTTTAAAAACCAAGTTTTAATGTTTTTAGACACATTCTCTCATATCTTTTTTGTGCGTCTAAAACATTTCAAAATTTGTATATACTTATCATAAAAACATAATATAAAATTATAAAACTTATAAAAGCAAAATACAAAATTAAAATTTTTTAAAAATACCAAAAATAATCTTCTCTGACATGTCTCTCATAAATCGATAATATTTACGCACCTAGAAATGTTGATTAATATTAACACAGGTGTGTAAATGAAGTTCGAGCGAGAGTTTTAAAAGTTTTCAATTCAAACTTTCTTATCGACTTCTAAGTAAATGTCAGCTTAGGGCTCGGACTCTAAATAAAGGAAAGTGTCTATTTATGTACATTTATCCTCAAACAACAGGAAGTTCATATCTTCTTGGTCTTGAGCAAAGTCATATAAACATTAAAAATTTTGAATGCTCAAGAGAAGTTCTAAGGAAAATGATGTTCAATCAGATATATCTCACATATTTTTCTATTGAGCATAAATTTTCAAGATATATTTCAAATCTTCTAAAATTGTGTGCCCAAGAAACTCCCATCTCCAAGTTTTTCACTATAATCTATTTTTGAGAAGTAGTATAAATTTCAAAATTAACTACAAGTGGTTCATTTGTTATGCTATACTATTTTCCATATGCTCTTTCATTCAATAAGTGAGTCAACGTACATTGATTTGTATTTTAATTCACTTGTATAATCAAAAATTTCAAATCATGTGCAATTTTTGAGGGGTAGAATAGTGATTAAGATGTGATCAATACTGCTTAATTCAAATAAGACCTTTTGAATATAAGTGCGTTCTCGACCTCACATGTGCAAACTCTTTCATAATATGACGCATATGTGTAGGGGAGCTTTTTGGTTAAATAGAAAACTCTCAATGTGTAATAAATGATTTCTCGAACACGCTGATTGATTTTTCAAAGGTTTTATGGCTACAATGGAAATACCTAAAGACCAACCAATTATTGATTATTCCAGGAGATATAAGGCGGTTAAGGTTATGTATTTTGTCACACCCTGCTAAGAGCGGAAACACGGGGTGCGACGTTTTGATTACATTGCACAAGATACAAGATAAACCATACATTGTTAGAAAGAATACGATCTAAAAAGTGAGACAACACATGTATTTGGAAAAAATGTCTTAGTTTGAGATAAATCTTGAATCCAATTTCCATCCTCCATAAAATACTGATCACTTGAAAATGATACTTAAAAAAGTCAACATAAAGTTGGTGAGCTCGTAGTTTTAGATGTAAACCAAGTTGTTGTGCCAATGTTTTAAGTAGTGGACAATTGTGAAATATGAAAACAGAATGCATGCATTTGATTTAGACTTCCAACATAGCAATCCGATGCTATCATAGTGTTTGAATTTAATTCATAGCATATCAATGATACCAACCATTCACAATGGTCTGAGGGCTTATATTCCTCCGCACCTATGATGTGTTGTCGTTGTATGGTATATTTAATATGATTCAAGTTTTAAATTTATATTTTGCCGACTAAACCAAAAACAACACTTTAACGGGCAGTGTACCCGATCAGTAGTAGTTTCGTGGTAAGTAGGGTGTCGAACACTTAAAGCGAGGTTAAATATATCAATTTAATTAATATCTTGGTTATATAATCTATGTCAATTCTATTCTATTCTAAACCTATGTTAAACCTATGTCAGTCTAAATCCTAATTCTAACAGGAAAAGGGGGGTTTTCAGCCTAAGAGACTGGCACGGTTTGGTTGGTGTCTATAATCAATTCAAGGCACTTTAACCCACGCAAGCTAATTAACAAAAGATGAAAGAGTGGTCGAACCTTATATAAGAAAACTGTATTAACCATTATTAATCTGATTAGAATGTTGGTTTGTTTATTTAGTGTAATGATTTATTCTCTGGAGGTGGCATATCATTCGTAAGACTTAGGTGTTCCATCATCCTAAGACATAGACACAATAATTCTGTCATAATTAAAGCATCCACATAAAGCATCCTTATTTGCTTATTATAATCTATTTTAAGGATTAAAGCAATGGTGATCTTGTTAAACCCTAGCTCATAGAGACTTTACCCACTTACCGCTTAATGGCAATTTAGACACTAGTAGTCTACTTGTCCAACTATCCAATGGAATTAGAACGTTACTTGTTGAATTATCTAGGTCACCTACTAGTCAACACGATCAATAAACCATTGGCAATATCTAATTAACTAGTTAAGCCTGAAGCATATCCTAGACACGAACTTAGAAGGACAATATTTGTGTAACTATGATTCTAGATGTATAGATTACTATATGGAGAGCTACCTTGGACTCTAGATCTGCTTGGTCCGCTTCACTAGATCTAGTTGAATGATAGGTCGCATATAAAAGCGCGTAAACAAATATAAATTGATAAACATAAACAAGCACTCAACGATAAATTAAGAAATTAAGATAAATAAATACTAAACATTTAGATATTCATAATAATGGCTAATACGCGAATGTATTAGCCTTTAAACGTCATAATAAATATAAGAGCAATTATTTAGCCAAGGTAAACTAACTGAGTTAACGAATGATACCAAAAACTGAACGATTACTAAAGTATATGGAACTAACATAGTCGGTTCTTGATGGTTTATTCCTTTTGTATAAATTTATTGTCATTTCAATTTCTTCTATCGAGTATATTTTCCGTGTTTCTGGAAGTTATCATGACCTTGGATACTAAGAAGTTTGAAAAACTTATATGCCTAAGCTGATTTGGAGGTTATCGTGTTCCATCACCACCGCCATCTCCATTATCACCACTATCATCCCTACTCCTCAGGATCCCATCCCCACCGCTACTATTACCACCTCTACATACTAGCCCTACCTATGCTCGTGCACTACTAGGCTACAGAGCAGCCATGATTCAGTTGAGAGTTGCATCACCCCCACTACCTGTACCATCACCACTTTGTGTTTTACATTTGCTGTTCGTAGGGTGTATTCCTAGGGATGATATGCTCGTCTCGTAGCGGTTGTGTTTCACTGCTCATGCTTTCTAGGTTTGAGGTGGAGTGAGCTCAAAAGCTGCGCGCTAGCAGAACTGGCAGTACTTTAGCTCATAGGGCTGACTACGGATTTATTGATACCTTAGATGCTAGTATACGAGCCTCTGAGGGTAGAGTGATGACCATCGTAGGGGAGGTCAATGAGAGGGTGACATATCTTGCTACCACTCAGAGGCAGGATGCTCATGAGTTCTATGTGCGTCATGAGGACGCTCAGGACGACCGAGCTTTGTTGAGAGCTCAGATCTTCTTACTGACGAGAGAGAGGCAATATTTTCGCTTTATGTCTCTTTCTTATGAGCGAGAGGCTATTTATGCCCGACAGGTATGGTCTCGTTCAGAGGATATGAGCATGGCTTTGGAGGCTCTTATCAGGGCACAAAAGGATCGTATCACATCACTAGAGGCTCAGACCAGAGCATTGCAGAGGGATGTCAGTGTACTGCAGAGGCAGAGGATCGACAATGGGGACAGACTGACGATGCACATTCAGCAAGAGCATGGCAGACATAGAGAGCTAGAGCGCAGTAGAGATGTAGAGCGCCAAGATGGACCAACTGATATCGGTAGTAGTTGCTAGTATTGTATCATGTGTTAGCTATCCTGTATAGCCTGCTAAGTTTTATGGGTAACTCCCAGCAAGTAGGCTATAGGGGTCCTGTTTCATCATTTAGCTATTTTGTATAGCATGTTAAGTATTATGGGTAACTCATAGATTGCATGGCTCTAGGATCGCTATTTTTCATTTTGTTAACAAAAACTATCATGTAATGTTATCGATTTTGTTATGTATAAAATGTCTCAATTTATTTATTTAATGTTGTTTCAACTTTCGGTTGTATATTATACTATGTGTTGTGATCGTATTTTATATATTATGCACATATGTATGTCACGTTCATGTTAGTATGTAATATAACGTGTTTTATATTTTCATTGTGATTTTGAAGGAATTGTCGCCACATGAGAAACCACCACCCCCTATGTCTGATAATGCTATTAAGGCACTGGTAGCCCGAAGTATGGCTGATGCATTGGCAGAAAATGAAGCAAACAGAAACAGTAGAAATGGAGATGACAGCTACGAACCAGGATGTGGCTAAAGGAGAACTGTGCCTACTACTCGTAAGTGCACCTATAGTGACTTCCTAAAATGCCAACCCATAACTTTAAGGGTACTGAAGGAGTCGTGGGTTTGATTCAGTGGGTTAAGAAGATGGAATATGTATTCTACATTAGCAATTGCACCGTCGTGTGCCAAATCAAGTTTGCCACTTGCACTCTACTTGGCAGTGCACTGACGTGGTGGAATTCCCACGTTAAGACTGGTGGTCATGATGTTACAGAATGCCGTGAAAAACACTAAAGAAAATGATGACTGCCAAGTATTGCCCAAGAAGTGAGATTAAGAAGTTGGAAATTGAAATTTGGAACCTGAAGGTTAAAGGTACTGATGTTGTGAGCTATGCACAACATTTTCAAGAGTTGGCACTGATGTGTGGGAGAATGTTTCTCGAGGAATCTGATGAGGTTGAGAAGTATGTTGGTGGACTTCCCGATATGATCCAAGGCAGTGTGATGGCATCCAAGCCAAAGAAAATGCAAGATGCGATTTATAACAACCCACAAAATTTTCCCTATGTAATTATCCATCTATAAAATTAGATGCAATTTTCCTTAGTGTAATTTCCATATATTAAATTAGATGCAACCATTTTTATGGAAAGTTTTTTTGCTTTATTCCATCCATAATGTAACGTAACTTACATTACAACAGTAAACGGGCTCACGCAAACCTACAATTTCCAATTTTCATCAACGTTGTATGTCAAGTATATCATTATAATATGCCATGAAAGATGTTTTAATAATCATTTTTATTCTATCGTTATTTATTCATCGGTACAATTCCAAAAGTTATTATAATACAGATTTTTTAGTTAACTTTTATATATAAAAAAACCCTTAAGTATATGTTAATGTTACTTTTAACCAAATTTACAAGATAATAAGGCATGTGTACAAGTTATTAATACATGAAATTCAAATATCTTTTCCCTCCGAAACCAATATACAACTCCCTAAAGCTTATTGTACAACCCGATAATGCATAGTATTCAAATTTAACCATTTCCCTCCAAGATCTTAAGTATGTTCATACCATCTTTTAGCATGAGTTTAAACTTTCCTATGCACATATTTAACATTCTTTCCTAATTTTCTGCCTACTCGTCCTAAAAACCTATCCCTTAAACCAAAAAACCTAATAAAACCGTCACCCCCTAACTTGGATTGAAAACCAAGGTTTAAACCATGCAAACCACCCTTCTCCATGGAACACACACCTTGCTAGCCTCCTTTCACCTACTTGTCACCACCTTATCACCACCAAGCAACCACCCTACCACCTCCATCACCACCCTTGCTCACCAAGTAAAACCATTGTTACCTATTTTGATTTTCGAACCATCTCCACCACCTACACCTTTCCATACTACTTTCCTAGTTTTCTATTAGTTATAATAGCCTCCTTGTCATGTTAGCTAGTACCTTGGGTACTACACCAAGTAATCTTGGTCACCTACTCTTTCTTTTACCCTATTTATATACACGCATCATGTACAACCTTAAAAAATTCATCACTAAGTTTCATACTAACTCAAATTCATGATCTAACCAAAGCCATAGGAAGAGATAAGGAAAGTATTAGCTATTTAGAAGCCTAGGTTAAGAAGAAAGAAGGTCTTGATTCATCTCATAAAGTCTTTAGGTTATAAATTGCTCATTTCAACCCATTTCATCAATTCGTGTACTAGTAAGCCTTTTTCACTCGTTCAATAAGCTCTTGTATTGTTTTAGATTATATATCAGCTCCTATACATCCTTATGGGAAAAAAATTAATATATCTCCTTTATTTTGATATCAGCCCATTAAACACTAAAGCTTATTCATATGGTTTTCCTAAACCAAACTTAATCTAAAAGCCCTAAAAAGCTATTTTCATGAACCTAATAAGCTATAAGCCATAAGCTGATTTAATAAGCTAATTTAATAAGCTAATCTATCATTTTTATAAGCTTAAAAACTAATCCTAAAAGCCCTAACCCATCGGGTTATTGTTTCTAAACCAAACATGCCCATTTTGGATTTTTAAGCTCATAAGCTCTTTTCATAAGCTACAAGCTCGTAAAACTTACTTATTTTAGCTTATAGTAATAAGCTATAAGCTGCAAAACTAAGTTGGATTTGAAAAATACAAAGTATATGGTATTTGGACTAAAAATGCAAAACGTTTCATGCAAAGGGGTATATATTGTAAATTTTGAAATTATTAAACTTTCAGGCTAAAAATGTAATTATTCTAAAGTTAAACTTTAGGGGTTTGTTTTGCCATACTCTAAAGTTAAGGAGTTAAATGTTTAAAGATTTAAAGTAAAGGGTTAAATTTGTAAATTAATTATATATCAAGGGTATATGTTGCCATTATCATATTCTCATGTCGTATGAAATGTTGTGGAATCGTTAGCCCATCTTGGATTTTATATATCTTATGATTGATAAGAAGCAGCGGAATAATATAGAACCACAATCAAAAGTTATGAACAGGGTTTTTCATTGACCGATTTCCCTATTACCCCAACTATAACTTGGGGCTACACCAACTAATTATGGTGTACTATTCGACTTTAATCAGTCGACTATGCTATCTAGATAACTAACTATGGTGTACACACACACACCTTTTCTACTCGACTCTTATCAGTCGATGTTTTTATGGATGGATATCTAGAAACCTATGGTCTCATGACTACTTTATTTAGGCGAGAGATCATGACTTACAAAGGAAGTAAATCAATAGATAAGGAAACTATTTAAATCCATTAAATCACTTTAATATGTTTCTAATCAAATCTTTAACATCTTTTGACCAATTCTTAATAATTTCCACCAGATGGTTAGAGTTTGATAATGACGACTTTTGATCCTTTTGTTTCATTCTTTTATTCATTTTGTATCATCAAATCAAGAATCCCAACACTTCCCCTATGTTGATGATTGACAAAAAAAACAAGTCGTGTACGACTTCCCCTTAAATTGAGAAGATGTGATGCTAATCCATCTTACTGAAATGAAACAAACTTCCTAGCTTCCTTTGCCTCATCATGTCTCCAATTATAATAAGCTGTAAATCAATAAACCTGTAATCTTCTTCCCCTTTTTGTCTTCATCTAATAGGGGTCTTCTGAGTATGACAACTTGTAAACACTTCCCCTCAAGTGGTGCATGTAGATGGTTAAACATTTAAACAATAAGCTTCCCCTGAAACCCATATGTTTACCATCTCTTGAATCCCGAACTATGTAGGCTCTATATAGGGATCTATGATGAAGGAAAAATAGAGTTTAGCGAATTTAATGAGAAGTTAAATCTCCCAAACTTGTGTATATGGTCTTGCACTATCCACAGAGACGTCGAAATTTTAAAATATAATCTGTGGAAATATAAGTTGACCGAACCTTTGACAAAATCTCATCTTCTAATGAGACACATAATATGTAGTTAGCTATTGTGAACAGTGAGCAAATTATATAGAAAATCATACACTTTAACTAGATTTTGACAAGTCTTCGTCACACCATTGTAAGCACGAACAAGTTATCTTAAAAGCCAACCACAACTTTAAGATATGATAAGACACGCACCTGTGAATCAAATAAGCAATAATCAACTGTCTTCGTAATCCCCCCAAAACCCATCTTTATTAATCTCCATACGATCATAAAAATCAATAAGATTTTAACTATTGATAAATAGTTTCTGTCCGAGATCCTCATCCAAAAACCAAACTATGCCCTTTGTTAGATATCGAATAAAATAGCAGGATTAACTGCTTATCTCGGGATAACATTAGCAGTATCAAACACTTTTTCTCGACGCCACTAGCAGATATATACTTGTCAACATTAAAAACCTCGAACAATATTAAAATCTTAGCGGCAGCAGCATTAACTTGTATTCTCTTAGCAGCATAAACATAATATTGTTAATAACTGGTCTTATCATATCCACGTCCAAACATGCAGCCATTACTCTCGTCTCTATTCCTATGTAAAAAATTAGTAGTCCACATCCAAACATATAACAATCGGCCCATATCAAAAGAGAATCCAGCCCAAAATCTTTGGAGAGTTAAACCCGGCCCATGTAATTTCGTGTATACCAGGGCTGGCCCAATACACTTTTCAATAATAATATCCAGCCCAATTCCACACGAGAAGTCCATTATCAAGAGAGAGATACGTTTTGCCTGCTACAAAAAAATAAACTAACGAACGTGCCATATGTGGGAATTTGAACAAACAACATGAGATAAGAAACATTTTACCATCCTCACTTTACAATGCGCTATGAAGCCATTGTAGGAATTCTTCAGGTTAAGTAATTCTTATTTCCTTTCTCTCATTGGATTGCAACACTTAAATCAGTCACAAAAACTGTCGCAAAACTGGTTCTCCTTCCTCCCATTTATATTAGCGACACTTTTTCTGTTGCTACATTGTCGCAAATCTGTCACAGATTGAAGTACTCCTTCCTCTCATAACCTTTTATGATGCTTATTCTGTCACCATTCTATTACAATGCTGTCGCTATACCTTGGCAGTACAAAAATAAAGGTAGCAGTACTAACTATTTTCAAACAGTACTAACCTTTATAACCAAGCAACCAAGCAATATTAACGAACAAGTAGCATAAAAGTACCTTAAAGTGTCAAATTTCCGAGCAATACAAATCTTGTGTCAATCTTTTCTGTCCAAAACAAAGACAAGTAACATGACGATGTGCTGCTTCTTCTGTTCGAGCCACACAACAAACCCATTCAATCCTTGCTCCACACCACGATAGGCTTAAAAAAAACCCTTCAAAACTTGTGACGACATCCGTTTTGTAAGACCCTTCTGCTTGTCCCTACCTGCGACCAGAAACTCTCAATTTATACTTCCAGCTAAGACGAGCAAAGAAACTTAAGATCTTAGAGTTTAGCATCATGTGTTAAGAGCCAAACTAAACCGATGTAAACACAACGATTTTCCATGCAGCAAATATTGACACCAGGCTTATTAAAAACCCTAAAAGAGTTATTAATGATTTGTTTCACACCAAACAACCAAATCAACTTTGAATAAAAGGGTTCATGCTTTTGCAAATTGGGGTTTTGTGAAAACCCTAGTTTTACACAAAACTCGTTTTAACAAAGAACCACAGACACGAACCTTCTTTTCTTCATTAAGTCGACATAGAAATACCTTGTAGAATCCTAGATATCACGAGCCACCAGGCTGTGATACCACTTGTTGAGAATCGTTTAGCCCATCTAGGATTATAATAACAATGATTGATAAGACGCAGCGGAATAATAAAGAACACAATCAAAGTTATGAACAAGGTTTTTCATTGACCGATTTCCCTATTACCCCAACTATAATGGGGCTACACCAACTAATTATGGTGTACTATTCGACTTTTTCAGTCGGAATATGATATCTAGATTACTAACTTTTGGTGTACACACACAAACCTTTTTCACGGACTTTCATCAGTCGATTTTTTTATGGATGGATATCTAAAACCTATGTCTATGATCTCTTTATATAGGGAGAGATCATGACTTACAAAGGAAGTAAATCAATAGACAAGGAACTATTTAAATCACATTAAATCACATTAATATGTTTCCTAATCAATATCTTTAACATCTTTGACCAAATCTTCATAATTCTCCACCAGCTTGTAGAGTTTGATAATGACGACTTTGATCCTTTTGTTTCATTCTTTTATTCATTTTGTATGCATATCTAGATCCAAATAATAATGTAATATTTTTATATTAATTTTTAAAATATATTAAATTACATAAAGACTGATTGTATTAAAGCCCGACACTTTTTTCGTTATCATTCCGTCGATCGAAAAACACTAAAAATATTTTGTTTTTATATTTAACATAATTTATCATCACACTTGCTTTTGAAGAATTAAAACGATAATAAATATATCTTTATATACTATAAGTATCACGTATACTTAGGGAATTTCATGTGAGAGGATTTCATTTGGGTAGACGTTTTGACGAGTTGCTGGATTTACGATTTAAAGTGTCTTAGCTCCTCAAACGTTTACTACATGACCTCTGGATTATGATAGCCCGAACAGTGATACGATGTTTTCACAAACTAATATACCAAAAGCATTTACGTTAAATTTATGAACATAAAGTTTTGAAACATTCAAATATGACTTGACATATTAACACAGGTTGTGTGGACGTGGATGTTTACTTTCAATTTGAATAAATTTCTCTAATCAATCAACTACCTTATCAAGGTAAGTTCATAGTCTCACCTTTACATGTTTTCTAAACTCCGTGGGGAGATACATGCTATAAACCATGAATACAAGTATTTTCAACGGTATGCTATCCTTGAGAATTATTGACCTAAGTACCTTCACATTTTCATACTAGGCCACCTACTATCATGACCGTAATTAATGTAACCGAACGTACTGGTTGAGCAAGAACGAATTCCGTGAATAGATCTATTAGGACTGAACTTCCTCGTCCGGGTAGATAACAACGCACTACCATACGGGCGCATTTCATTTAAGGAACTCTGGGTGTTTGGCAAAGCATCCGCTGGGGCAATAACTTGTGAATATCTTAAGGTTTCGGTGTCATGAGCTTAGTGCAATAATACAATATTATTTACCATGATAATTGTATTCGTTGCAATTATTACTATTACATTAACTTGTATTCAATTATTATATTTCAAACCTATGAATTTCACTCAACCTTTATGTTGACCTTTTTAGCATGTTTATCTCAGGTAATTGAGCAACCTATGGCACAGAGTGGCATTGAACTTAAGGACTTTCAAATATGTTATCATTCAACTTTTATGTTTTCAATGTACTTTGGGACCTCTTTTGTAAACTTGATTATTGTGAATGATAAACCTAAATTTTCCAAAAATGTCCTTTTGAGTCGTTTTCTACTGATTATGACTGTTGATCTTGAAGTTAATACCACTCTAAATTAGCTTCCGCTGCTATATGTCAAATAAGGGGGTGTTACAGATTGGTATCAAGAGCCGTGGTTATAGAGAACAAGGTTAAAACCTAAACTATAACCAGTTTCCATTCAAGAAAGTCCTCCGTGCCACTGCATTTCTCGTATTGTATGTATTGTACATATATATTTTAATTAATAACTATGTTTTTTCCACTGGGTTGTGAAGAGTGATGTCTTCATCCATTCAACCTATTACTATCCAATATGTTCCTAATGGTGAGGATGCTTGTGTTCTCTACAAAACTAACTCCTGACTTTACTCGGCTTCACCAGACTATTTCCCAGCCTCACCGGGAAACACTCCTTCTGACTCTTCAGATGATTTAACTAAGTATCTTTTGGCCTCACTAGCCATCTCACCTTTCCATGATGATCCGTATATGAAAGTCATGCAAGCATATGATGCTACTAATAATGAATCACCTATTCCACTACTACAAGCTCCTATTACTCCACTAATTATTTTGCCTCCATCTCCAGTGTTACCAATATCACCAATGTTTGATCCCCGAGATTTCTTTCTTCCTGAAGAGATTCTACCATCTCAGAAACGAGCCTGTTCCCGATCATCCTCCTCTACTTCTGCCCTACTTCAAGTATTTGAGATTGGAGAGAGTTCTTATAAGACGCATCTGGAGCACCATGAGGAACATATCGAGACGATTCTGAATCACTTAGATGAGCTCCCTCTTAAGAGAATTGAGAACAATGGTTGATAGATAGATGGTCTTGGTATATGGTCGAGTAATCATAAACGGGATTTTGACCTATTAGATAATGAACTCACAGGGAGCCAGTACCCAGATTTATGGATTTTCAGAGAGACAAATAAGGATGACGATGAGATTGTTGTCCTGCTCGCGTAGGATTTCTTATATGGAGATGATCATCGAGGATATCCAGGTTCGCCACCGATCAGATATGAAGAATCTTATGAACAAGATCCATAAGCTTAAGAACCACAAAGGGAGGACTACCAGACTACTAGACTAGATCCTTATCATTTATAGTTTTGTTAGAATCCAACCACTGGATGTGTGGCATAAATAATGACACTTGTTAAATTTTGACTATGTAAAATATGTAGACAATTTGTTTATGACTTAATACAGTGGTGATTCCATTATACCTCGTTGTTTTATGATACCGATTTATGTATGTCATGGTTGTTTATCCTATATTATGTAGTATGATGACTCATATCTTTATCCGGGATTGTTATGGTTCTCTTACTATCCGGTTTTCTCGAACCTTTGTGTTAATACAAATAATATCTAAAACCGTTATTTATATTTTTCGACCTCTCGATGTTTTGATAAAGTAACAAAATGTAAAAATGTTTTCGATAAAAATATACGTTTATAAATTCTAACTGTAAAATTCTATTTTAAGAATTTAAATCACTTAAGGTATGGATAAACAAATAATTAAACATGATTAGTGATTAAGAAAATATTTTTTCTTAAACCTTACATTTCTACAAAAGTGTTTTTATAAAAATATAAAAATAAAGTATTTATTCATAAAAGAAATGTATTATTAAAATAATAAATATGAAAATCAAATTTTTCCCCCCAAAATGAAAGGTTCCAAAACAGATAACACATTCTCCACAAAAAGACAAAAAGAGTAGTGTACTCTATGGCGGCCCCCTTATAGGCCTGGCGGCCCCTTTATATATTAGGGACCGCCGGCACCGCTGCCAGCATAACGACTCTTTTATATCTTCTATAAATACTGGGCCACCCCATCTAAAAAACAGAACCTCTTGCCATGAATTTTCTCAGATCTACTTTTCTCTCTTCTTTCTTTCTTTCTAAAACACATATCTTGATCACTAACATACCTTGATCTTGTTTCAAGTGATTAATTCTTTCTTTCTCCCTTCTTCTTCTAATCAAGTGCAAGAGAAGAACAATTGTATTCTTCTACATACAAATTGTTATCAAGTGATCTCTCTTTTCATCCTCAAGATCACAAATCTTCATTATATTTACTTTGCGTTGTTGTGTAAATTGGATTGTGTGTAGATCCAATAGTGTAAATTGTGTATTGGTGTGATTTGGATTGTGTGCCAATCCAAGGGTATATATCTTATGAGTAGATCCAATTTGGATTGTGTGTAGATCCAATACATAAAGAATTAGTGAAGTCTTAGATTAGTTCTAGCTAAGATTAGGACTCGACATCTAGATTTGTGTCGGAAAATAAAGTAACGATGTGTAAACGGTTTTCTCCGCCTAAAGGGAGCTTGTTGACATAGTAAAATCTCGAGTGAAGTACTCGGGGAGTGGAGTAGGA
>BQNB010048631.1:0-28289 GCA_026074375.1 Tanacetum coccineum
ACATTTAAAAGCGTGATAAAATGTATATTTTTCTTCACATATAAAAGTGTGAAGTTTTTTTTAATGTAATAAGGTTTTTGTGTTCTCACACTTTAAAGTGTGAACTTTTCATTTTACTAACTTTTTTAAATTACTTCACATTTTAGAGTGTGAGCTTTTGTTTTCACACTTAAAAGTGTGAATTTTTTTATGAAGTTCGATGTTTATCACACTTATTAGTGTTTACGCACTTATAAGTGTGAACATCCTAAAATAAAAGTTCACAGTTTATAAAGTGTGAAGAAAAAAGTGTGAACAAGTGCCCAATTTGTTGTAGTGAATATCTGAAGCAATGCTCTATAAGGACGGACTCACTTGGGAGCCGGGTGTGGAACAAGCCACACCCGATTTTGGTTCACGGAGTGTAAGTTTTCTTTGAAAAGTGTCATTTTACAGTACGTGCAACCGCCGATAAATTGTGCAACGCCCTCATGAAAATTCTAGGTCCGTCTATTGGTCTTCAGGTTATATCAAGGCCTGGAAATTTTACACATGATCCCTACTGATTCAGCCAATCATTTTTTTTTCACGACCATCGGATTGGGTAATTGGAGGTCTGATCCTTGTTATTAGTTAATGGAATCATTTGTGCCTTATGGAATGTTTTACAAGTAAGTTCTAGTTATTTTTTTTAAACAGTAATTACTCACAGTGTCCATGTTAGGACTTAGAACCACAACTTTTTTGTTGATGGGTGATCACCAGCTATTTATTTACTCCGCATTTGCTTTTACATCCAGTCAGCAACAGCTAGTTGCTAGAGTTCCTGGATCAACGCACCATGGTTTTATTTTACCGCCTCTTTTGGACGATACAATGTATCGCTCTATCCCCTTTCCTAGAACCGAATCTAAATGCTTAGGTGCTGCAACCTGATATTGGGATGATTGGTGTTGTATGGGGGGTAAGTCAAGCAAACTAAAATGATTATCTAAGTTGGGCAACATAATTTGATATTGGTAGATTGACTTGTTTCGCTTGAAGGCTGTATATTCAGTTGTGTTTCATAGCACTGTCTTGACTTGGTGCTCGGAGAAGAAAGGTCCAGCATTTGTGGCCAAATATAATTATCAAAAATCATAATCAATTTCAAGGGTTATTATTAGTTTTTTTACTTCAAATTTGAAGTAAAAAAACTAATAGCTAGAAATATAAAAAATGACCACGATCACATGATTTTAAGTCAAAATTTAACATGTATTTTATAAGATCGCTTTTGTCCATGTAATCATCTTGTCCGTAATACAATAATTATTATGATCAATTGAACAATGTGTGTGTCTATATATATATATATATAGTATACTATATATATATATATATATATATTATATATATATGAGGACTTCTCTCAGAACCCAATCATAGTGCTAGAACTGACAGAACCACCAAAAAACAATTGCATCACATCTTCATAATTGTTTTTTTTGCACATATGTTCTAAAAACAACATATATGTTTTAAAAACATAGTTTTTTTAAAGAAATTGATAAGAATTGAAAATACAAAATTTTTCTTGAAGGTGTGCATGTATTAATTCTTATAAGGCGTGGCAACAACTAATATTGCTGCCGGGGCGTGTGAGGTTTTTGTGAAATAAAGAATAAGAGATCATGATAATACTGGAGAAATCATAAAGTGGATTCACTACGATTATTGATGATTTTCAAGTAATTTTTTATTTTTAAAAGGTCTGCATATAAGTTTTTTGGTGGTTCTGTCAAGTTCTCGCACTAAGAATGAGTTCTGAAAAGAGAATCCCCCATATATATATATATATATATATATATATATATATATATATATATATATATACATATATACATATATATATATATATATATATATATATATATATATATATATATATATATATATATATATATATAGGGGACCGTTCTTTACAGAACCACTTTTTTGTACAGAACCTACAGAACCAACTTTGGACCAATAAGAATTTAGCATTATTAAATCATTTTATTTAATTCAAAAGGGTAAAATAGTAAAACACATTTTCACTTTCTTTTTGAATTTTTTTTAAAAAAACGTTTTTTATTAAGCTTTAAATTTTCAGAATTAATTTTTTTATTTTTTTTTATTTTTTCAGAATTGATTTTTTTATTTTTTCAGCAAATATATTTCAAAAAAATGAGGTGCATATATGTTTTTTAAAATATTATAGAAATTCATATATGTTTCTTGCATACAAGTTTTAAAAAAATAAAGTGCATATGTGTTTTTTTTTCTTTGATACAATTGTATAGCCATGAAACTTATTTTTTTAAATGATAGTTGCACATATGTTTCTAATGTACATTATTTCAAAAATTTATACAAAAACATAAATATGTACATTTAATCTTTAAATTTATAAGAAAGCAAAAACATAAATATAAATACAATACACAAAATTTGATATCAAAGGAAATAACATGCGTGAACTCTTCGAGAACATATATGCACAGCTTCGAGAACATATATGCACAGCTTCGAGAACATATAAGTACAACTTCAAAAACATTTGTGCACGCCATCTAAAAGTAATGGTGCATCCATTGATCATTTTCATCACACACCGTCCTTCCTATGATTTAGCCATCCCCTGAAACAAATATATAAAAAAACCAGTTATATCAAATTATGCCATGTTAAAAGCCCAAATGCATTCGTTTATCATCTTCATCACATGTCTCATTTTTTATGATTGAACCATCCTCACTAAAACAAATATAAAAAACATTAAAACAAGAGGTGGCTATGTGGAAAACATAAAAACATAAAAGTTTAATTGACGCGTAGAAAACGATCGAACACTTTGCTAACGTTATCATCTTTTTATCATATATACATAAACCAATAAACAAACACATGTGTTAAACTTGCACAACAAATAAATTAAAAATGCTTTACAAGTACCTGACACAATTCATTCCATCGAATAAATGCAATATACCCATTTAAAATTGTCAACTTTCATATTCGAGTTATTAATATCGGTAAGCCATGGTCAAAATTCCTTTTGACACTATTTGACCTTTATCCAATATACACAAATTTTAAATTGATGGATATGAAGACAGATTATCAAAGATAAAGGAACAATGCATACCTTAATTATTCGTTGTATTGGTGGACTGGACATTCACATCTAGTGCCGTTATCACAGATCTGAGGAGGCTTGGGTGGTTTTCATCATTAATTTATCAAACAACAACAATGGATGACAACACCAACAGTGGATCGACTAACCACTGACAAAACAACCACATATCAGATCGTATAAATAAAAAAAATCGAACTTTCAATTAAATACAAAATAAAAATGAGTTGATTACCTTATCAAATCTGGATGTGGGTTGCAAGGGGTGGCGGCTGTTTTTTTTAATGATAAGAAGAGTGCTGCTAGGGTTGGGGTGAGGAAGGAGGAGATAAAAGATGAGAATTTTAGATCTAGAAAACTGAAAATGATAAGAGAGAGAGAGAGATGTGGAATTATACGGTTGTAAGCAATTTTTTAGGGAAGAATGCAAAATTACTCAATTGCCCTTCCTGCTTATTTTTAATTATTATATAATTCGAATTATTTACAAAGATGCCATCTTGCATTGATATGATGTACATCATGCATTATTAGGAGTAAAAGAGTTGGTTCTGTAGGTTCTGTACAAAAAAGTGGTTCTGCAAAGAAAATGCCACTATATATATATATATATATATATATATATATATATATATAAAAATATTATATATAAGTAATATATATAATGACCATTAAAAATTTATCTAATATAAAAAAATATTTTTTATGCTTGAAATAATTTTTTTTGCTAAAGATCTATGTAAATTTTTTATAAAATAAATGGTGTAATTCGGGTTATTCGGATCAACCCGAAAACCGAACCGAGTTCAAATTCGGTTTTCGGTTTTCGGTTCGGTTCGGTTTTCGGGTTGACCAAAAACATTTAACCGAACTAACCGAACCGAACTAACCGAACAACCCGATAACCGAACCGATCAACACCCCTAGTTCACGAGACGGTTTGGTTCGGTTGGTTGAAAGTTTTCTATCGCATAGCAAGTAATTTATTTTACTACCTGAAATCGAATTGTACTAGGCGTAACCGGACAAGCGAGTACTCGAATTACCAGAGCGATTATCCGCGATTCGGGTCATGGTTAACTATTTAGACGTTTAATTGAGTTTAATGTATGAATGATAACATGTTCTATACATAATCATTTTAGTAAAATTAAATAACATCAAATAGATTAAATCATTTTAATAAAATTAAATAACATCAAATAGATTAAAGTCATGTTAAAGCTATTGAGTCACAATATTGCATTCAAATAAGCATACATAACATATTAAAAAAAAATATTTGTTCGACGTTTATAAGTTACGACCACATTAAGCAATTTTCACACATAGATGTTTAGCGAATGTTTACATTAAAAATAAAATAAAAAGTTATAATAAAGTATGCAATAAAAAATCAATCTTTACCATTAATTTAAATATTTAGTTAAAACATTCAAGTTTATTATACATTATTTAGTTTGGTTAACCGCGGATATCTAAAAATAAAAACCGAAATCGAACCGTGATAAATTGGTTTTTCTAATTTCGGCTTTTCTTGATTTCGAGTTTTTTTTCATTTCAGAGTGATCGGTTCAGCTCGGTTTGTGAGTTTCTTGGACCCTAGCCAAAATATCAAAAAACTATATTTATAAAAAGCATTTAAAGAAATAAATTAGTTTTGTAATCAATTTACCGGGTTATTCCTTTAAAGAAAAGAATTAAATAAAAAAATTGACGCTATTCTAATGGGCTTGGGTTTAAACGATAATTATCAAAAAAAACAATACAAAGCCTGTTTTGACATCAACGGTATTTAATGGCTCATGACGACCTAAATCTAGCTTGTTCATAATCTAAGAACTGAAAACAAACGTAATATATAAACGAAAATGGCTTCATGATATAAATACCTCCCAAAAAAACCATCTGTACCCTCATGTTTTTTGATTTTTTTTATTTTAATTTTATTTTAATAATTTTATATATATTATAAAACTGTGACACGGAAAAAACAAAACAAAAAATATAAAGTTTAACAGGTCAAAAGTATGAAACTGTTAAAAATTACGGAACAGAAACTGATAAAAAACTGCACTGTACGTAAAAAGGAGGTAACAAAATGAATCATTGGTACTTTTTAGTACTTTTAGCGGGTCAGTGTACCAACAGGAGCACCCAACGAAAAATATACGAGCTATGACTAAATTAATCGTAGCACGAAAAACTTTACTCCAATTTGCATCACAACAAACTTCTTATTTATACCAAATTACTAGAAATAGAAAACTTGGGAATGTTCTTGGCAAGCCTTTAAGTAAGCCAAGTCAGAAAATGTTGATTTCTTTTGGAAATTGCTAATGTGGCAAACACATTATCGATTTTCCATCCAAGTTGCTATGAACGTCCATGGACGGTAGCATGGTAATCCCAAACATTTGTTGCATACGTTGCACAAACTTTTTAAACAAATACGGTAGCTCGTATGAAGCATAAGTTTCACATTATCTTTCGCATATTGGGGTAATGATACTAGTGAAGATATATAACGATCGTATATGGTATAGCACTATAGCTAGTAGATTATGTTAGTTGACACAAGCCTAATTCTAAGTTTAGACCAATATCTAATGTAGTATATTTATATGCCTTGCTTGTTTCTTTAGGTTTTGTTGGTTATGGCTCTTTCCAAAATTGGTAAAAAAGAACTTGATTTAACTTATTTTGATAACTATAACAAATTTTTTTGGGGCATTAGTAATCATGACCGACAATGTCGATAGCTATGTCCATCTTAACGCATAAAATATTAGTAAAAGTCATCAAATTGTGTAATATTTTACTAAGCTGTGAAAGCTACTTTCTTTCAAATACGTCATACTTAAACTTTATATTTCAAACTCAAAACTAGTCGGCAAGCGTTTTAAACCGTTTTGTAGCAACTAGTGAATAGTAACTAGTGTTTTTATTCTACATTCAGCAGTTCTGGAACTCTATGAAGTATGACGAGAAGACTGGGGTTTATTGCTGTCAAGTTGATGAACAATGGTTCAATCTAAGTGCTGATCTTCTTAGAAAGGCCTTAGATATAACTCCTGTCGACCCAGCTCACCCATTTGAGTTACCTCCGACTGGTGACACGGTGATTGATTTTGTAAATCAGCTGGGGTACCCTGAACCTGTAGAATTTGTCTCCAATATACGTGTGAATTATGTATATCAGCCATGGAGAGCAATTCTAACACTGATTAACCAGTGCTTAACCGGAAAGACATCTGGTGGTGACAAACCAAGACACCCAGTGCTACAAATGTTGTGGGGCATTGTCACTCAAACTAATGTTGATCATGCAGAACTGTTATGGGAAGAGTTTACTCAAGGGATTCAGACATTCTTCTCACACAAGGCAAGTCATAAAGCCAGTCTGAAAGACCCTAAGAAGAAAGCAGTTCCTCTCCTCATTCCTTACGGGCGGTTTACTAAGATGATAATCTACTATTTGGGGAGCACCAGTGATGTACATAAAAGACCTGAGTCTCCTTGTCATCTTCCAGGAGATGACTTTCTGCTAGGTAATCTCAAGTTTATCTCGAAAGGTGAAACAAATGAAGTGTTTGGAATGGCGATTCCCAAACAATTGATTACTCAAGCCATTCAACAATTTTATTACTATCCAAAGTATCTAGAAATGGTTGTTAAGAATACGAAGAAAACACCACAGGATAGTGCAAGCAAGCAACCTGAACCTGCAACAAAGCGTACTCCACCCAAGAAGCCTACAACTACTACTCCTGTCAAACCAACCAAGCCACCTTCATCCAAACAACCTAAGTCTCCGACAAAGAAACCTTCTAAGCGTAAGCTTCCACAGAAAGTTAGAAAAGGAAAACCTTCTTTCCAACTTGTTGATGAAGATGATGAAGCTTAACAAGAATCTGTTCCTCAAGGAGAAAGTGATGATCCTGCTCTCGAACTGGCCAAGAAGATGAGTTTGGATACGCATCAAGAACAGGAAGAAGGTGAAGGTGCTGATGCTGACATAGAACGAGCAATTAAGCTTAGCCTGGATCCTTCCTTTTTGCTACAAGGTCAGGCCCATATTGGAGGAATAGCGATCAGGGATTTAGTATCTGAAACAACTCTTAAACTACCTAAAGTAGTGGGCAAGGGTAAGGCTATTATAACTGAAGAACAAGTAGCTCATTCCCTGATCGATCTGTCAAAGAAGAAAAGGACTACGGATCAGTTTATCCTAGTTAGGTGTGATCAAGCACATCATGATTCGACAACTAGACCCTCTTCTCAACCTGAAGATGATACATCAGAGAAAGTGGTCCATGAATCTTCATCAACAACAGATTCAGAACGAACAGAAAGTGAAACAGAAGTCGCTGCTCCTAAAGGTGACAAAGAACAAGGTGAAGTAGCTTCGTCCACAGTGACATCAGGAGTAGGGATATCTGTTCGTACAAAAGACCAGGCTGGATCAGACCCTGGAAAAGCACATGAGGCTCTGGCTGGACCAGACCCTGAGCCCATGCAAGAAGACCAGACTGGATCAAACTCTGGAAAAGTACATGTGTCTCTTGCTGGACCAAACCCTGAGCACACGGATGAAGAATTCCTCGCTACAGCCTACCCAAAGGTTCATGAAAACCTGAAACTCATAACTGACGAACATGTCATCGAAGATAATCCAGAAAGTCATTCTTGTTCTATGTCATCCATGAAAAATCTAGAAGACACTGATAACTTTGGGGATTAAATTCTTAATGACAAACCAACCGAAGATGATAAGGAGAAATCTAAAGTTGTAGATGAGTCTGATTCCACCATACCTGATCCAAGTCATCAAACCGTCACGTCAACTCCTCCAGTGACCGCTCCCGTCATTGATTTCTTATCTCCTAAACCGTCTTTACAGGTCACAACTCCACCAAACAACACGGAAGCTACATCTATCACCATAACTCTCCCAGAGATCACTCCATTCATCGCCCTTCAGCTAAGAGTGGCAAAATTAGAGCAAGATATGTCTAAAGTAAAGAAGACTGATCACTCTGCTGCTGTTTTGGCTTCTATTAAATCCCAAGTTCCTATAGTTGTTGATAAGTATCTAGGAACAAAACTTAATGATGCTCTCCTTAGGATTCTTGAATGACACACTACAGATTTAATTGAGAAATACTCTGTGCTGCCTGGCCCAGAGTCTATCAAGAATCAAGCATCTAAAAAGAGTCCAAAAGAGATTATCAGAATCAAAAGGGAACAAGGTGAGAAGAAACAAGAGTCAATGTATACCATCAAGTCAACTAATAAAGTTGCACTTGAAGAATTTGATCTAAAGAATGCTCTCTTCAAACACATGCATAAGAACAGGACTGCAAATAAAAATCCTGCCAACTACCATCTATACCATGCTCTTATGGAAGCGTTAATAGCAGATGAAGATGCCATGGATAAAGAGGTTAAAGACAGGGTTAAAGACCACAAAAGAAAGCATGATGATAAAGATGATAAAGACGATGATGATGATGAAGGCCCTTCAGCTAGATCAAACTAGGGTAAGTCAACAAAAAGGAGAAGACATGATTCAGGTACTTCTGGGTCAGCTCAACCTCCTCCTAAAGATGATGAGCAAAGTTCGAAGAAACCACATGATTCAGATGCATCTGCATCCAAACAACATCCAACTCTTACCTCAACTGGATGGCAAATCACTGACACAAGAGATGCTGTTATTGACTCTTCGATGCACAACTCTGAACCCGAATCTGGACATTCTGAACATTCCTCTGGTGACGTTTCAAAACAAGATGAAGGGCATGTCTCATATCTGGAGGTCACTGATAACGCTCATATACCCAAGGTAAAGGCTGCTACATGGTTTAAACTAATTCAAGAAGATGAAAGACCAGCTACACCTGAACCAGAATAGAGCATTCCCCCGAATGATTTCCTGGAACCAGAGAACAACTGGGCAAATGCATACGCCATATCGTATCAAGTTCCTGCTGAGAACAGGCTTCAAAGGAAGACGTATGATATAGGTTCATTCATCAAATGGTTCTGCAGACGAACAGGAAAGAAGAAGCTCTGCAAATCTAATTTGGAAGGTCCAGCTTTTAACCTTGTTAAAGCCTTTTACAAGAACAACGTCTTTCTTCAATTTCAGATGGATGAATGCCATAAGCTGCTAACAAATAAGGTTGATTTGGTTAGTCCTGAGGGTCATCAAATTCTACGTGATATATATGAACCGCTGCCCTTAGGAGGACCACCAGGTCAGGTAACTATTCAACCATAATTCTTCTTCAATAAGGATCTGGAATACCTTCTGACAGGTGACAAAGAACGAAAAACTGCCTTATCCATATCCAAGCTCAAAGCCGCTCGTTACCTAGACTTTGGACTAGAAGAATTAGTTCCGTCTTTGTGGGTTGAAAGTGAACGCGATTATGACATCAGTGCAGCTTATGGTATCACACACTGGTGGTTCAGAAGAAAGCAATTTTACATCAACAAACACAGTGAGCCCTCAGATCGTGAAGCAGTCAGATCCCAGATGCGAATTCTCAGTGTGATCCGTGTCAAGACTTTCGAAAAATACGGATACAACTACTTGAGAGAGATAATTCTTCGCCGAGCTGACTACAAAGAGTACAAGATCTCGGAAAAGGATTTTAAAAACCTTCATCCAAATGATTTTGAAGATCTGTATCTACTCAATATTCAAGACAAACTCAACCATCTGTCTAAATCGGACAAGATCCATCTACACACAGCAGTCAACATGTGGATCAGAAACCTGGTCATCAGGAATCGTGTGGGAGACTTGCAGCTCGGAATTGAGAGCTATCAAACAAAGCTCAACCTCAAACGTCCTAATTGGGATGTAACTGGTTATTCCTTCAAAGAAGATTATACGATTGTCCCTAAGCCAAGAGCCGTTATCTACAGAGACAGAAATGATCAGAGAAAGTTGATGAGGCTAAATGAGATACACAAGTTTAGTGATGGGACGTTGACAAGAGTCATGGAAAAGCAGGATCACATGGTTAAATACTTTCATCTGTTCGAGTACAATAAGGACATAGAGACTAGGAAATGGTCAGAGGATGACAAGAGGAGGAGCAAAGACTTCATCTCAGCGATCGAGAAAAGACTACAGATCAGGAGGATCTTTTGAAGTCTGGAAAGCTTTGTTGGAGGAAGAATAGGAGATATTAACTACAGGCTGATCAACAGAACAACGTGACGACATCGTCGTTACAAGAAAAAGGTCAATTTTTCCTTATTATGAATAATATATCATGTACATTGGTAAGTAGTGAATCTTTTGATGATTAAGTATAGGAATAATTTATATCTCTCAAGAATTGAGGGGGAGCAGTTATATGTTTCTTACACGTCTTGAGAATTATGGCCACACTTTTCTCCTAAGTTTTATAATATATTTAAATCAATTGATATCCAAAATGTCAAAGGGTTTAAAATTTTTGATAAGGGGAGAAAATGTGATTAAAATATGTGTATAATAATAACCGTGATTATTAGGACTCATATACTCCGCCCAAACGTGCTAAACAATTTCGAATACCGAAGCACATTTTGAGGGGGAGCGTTTCTGAAAAAATCAAAAAACGATCGAGGTACTAAACGCTTTGATATTTATATCATAAGTACCTTAATTGAATTTTCAATTGGTTTTATGGAAAGGAGAACTGTACCAAAAGACCGACCATGCATTTTACTTAATTGGAGTTATAAGGTTGGTAAGGTTAGGTACTATTCCCAATGATCCAGCCATAACCGGAGGGATCTACCCAGGGACAATCCACTAGTTAGTGTAGAAGTCCTTAGGTATGACATATAAAAGGAGTAAAAGTAAGAATAAGGGAAAAGTGCCGACTGAGATAGAGCTAGTACTGGAATAAACCCAACAAGGTTCTAGTCATGAAGTCTCGGTAAGCACTGAAGGGGTTGAAGAATTAAAAAGAATTATAAGGATAAAGGGTGTAAAGAAAGAAGCCCTCCATACACTTAGGCAGAAACTGGGTCAATACATATGCTGCCAGAATCACTAAGATGATTGCTGACATTGAAGATCGACATCATGGACCCAGTGATGCAATGCACAACCCTCCCTAGCCACTCAGAATCTCTCAAAAGATTTCTGTTTCATTTCTCACGGAGACTAAACACGTTATCTATTGACTTTCTCACTCCGAGTTAGTTGATATTGAAAAGGTGGCAGTCAGCTCCAGCCTCTGATTACTAGAACCAAAATGCACTATTGAGTCTAGAGCCAAGAGATCGTCAATTAATCTCGTTAGGACACATATCCAATTCTCTTGTCTTTCACACACTGTGGAAACAAGTCTATCCTAAGAGTCCTACGCATTATCCTTGTGATATTGCCAGAACATCTGAGTGAAACGAAGGTTTTTCACAATGAAGATGGAAATCCTGCTAGAGCCAACATCAAACAAGCTCTTGGTAGGTGACTTATGCGATTCTACAAGAATCAAACTTGTGTCAACTGGAAAGAAACGATGGTGCGATTCTGAGTGAATCAAACTTGTTCCAGTATAAGAATTGACGGTTATTGATCATTTGTCAAACAATCAAAACTCTCGAAGTGTTACAAAATATTTTCATAAGAAACACTTAGACTGATTTTTCAAATCAATTTTCTCTTTATTGCTAACTGTTTCATTACAGGATAATTTAAAGATGGAGATGGAGATGGAAATTCCCAGTACCAGAGATATCAAGTGAATAACCGAATGCTCAGACACGACCTACACTTGTTATGAAGTTATGAAAGACCTCATAAAGGTGTCAAAGCTTCCGCAAACTCTGATATCGTGTATTTCTTCACAAGTGCACAAGATGGCGATCCATTACAAGATGATGTAAGATTATGTTTGGGTAATGATCTCAAGAAAGGTCAAGATCACAATCAAAGACAAGTCAAAGATGAATCAAAAATTCACTACCCCAAATGTACGAGATATCAAATGTCTACGAGCTAAAGACTGAAGTGATTAAGTTTAGTATTTTTAGGGGTGACCTCCCTTAGAGGGAGATTGTTAGATATTAGAAAAAGACTCGGTCACTCCGTGTATTTTACTGTTTATTATAGCTCGTAGTTTAATAGTTAATAGTATGATTTTTGGTATTAAGACGGGTTCTAATTCCCGGTATATTGTAAGAACTATATAAGCCTCTTCCAACTTTGGAAGAGGCAAGCTAGTCATTATTCATTTTCCTTTTACACATACATTTCTCTCTCTAGAAATATCTCTCTATGTGTTTCTCTCTCTAGAAACTAGCCAAGTCTAAGAATTGACCCCGTGTTATGATATATGATATACCACAGTCTATACCTTCCTTCTGTCTAAACCCTTGTGCTACAAGCCTTGCTTTGTTTTTCATAACAATACTCCTCTCATCCCTCTTATTCCTGAAGACCCACTTTGTGCCAATTACCTTTTTCCCAAATGGCAAATCAACAAGTATCCAAACCTTCTGTAATTTAAATTGGAGCAATTCCTCTTGCATTGCTTCAACCCAGCTTTCATCCTCTAGGGCTTGTGATATCATCTTGGGAGAGAAAACATGCTAATAGACAGTTCTGATGGTCTTTATGATTTGTTCTATTCTGATTATAGATGTAGCTTACCAAAGCTTGTTGTACTAAAGCAGCCTTTTGGATCTTTCCTCTTGTTTGAACTGCTGATTTAGGATCTCCTAGAATTTGACCTTTAGGGTGATCCTTATGAACTCTGAGTGTGGGAATAGGACTGACATCAATGGTGTTATTTATATTGTTGAAATCAGCCTCTGCACCCACATCTTCATCATCATAGGCTCTACTGAATATGCCATCATTTGGAAATACATTAGAATCATCTTCTAAGTCAGGCATATTAGGATCAATGGGTAAATCAGCATTAGGGAGAGTAGATGCAACAATAGGTATTTGTCCTCCAAGATAGACAAATGATAATCCACCAGTATGTGCACCAGTGGGAGTACTAGCAGCACTAGCATATGGTGTGTTAGCAGTACTAACCAATGGTGAATTAGAAGTACTAACAGATGGCCTACCAGTATTAAGTTTGTTAATACTGGTAGCCTGAGCTGCCCTCTTCTTTTCTTCTTTAAAGGCTTGTCTTGTAGCGTCATCTATAGCTTTAGCAACAATTTCTTAAGCAGTCATCCTCTCAAGATCATCTTTCATGGCTTTGTCAGCTTCTATCAACATATGTTGTTCTTCTTTTTCAGCAACATCTTCTGAATCCTGTACACCATTGTCTTTAGGAAAATTTTCAGAAGGTTTATCTTGTGCAGCTTGAACAATATCTTCTACTGAAATCTTTGGCCTATGAGGGTGTAGTGGAAGCAGTATATATTCCTGAGTAGGTTCCTTATCTTTTTCTGATAAACCTGCAACATAATGTTCTTGTGTACCTGCATCCACATTAACTTGATTTTCTACACTAACAGGGATATAGTTCATTGTATTTGTTAAAAAATCAAGATCAAACATCTAATCAGGACCATTTCCTGCCGTATTTGGTTGATCTTCAAGGAAATCAATATGCATGTTCTCTTCTACTCTTTTGGTTCTTTTGTTGTATACTCTAAAAGCCTTACAATTTAGAGTATCCAATCAAATATACCTTCATCTGATTTCTCCAACAAATTTGCCCAAGGGATCTAGTGTTCAAAATTGTCAAAGGGCACCCCCAAACGGTCCTCATAAAACAAAATACTCGATAAGTTTACCTATTAATAGTTCATAAGGTGTCTTATTTTGAGGTTTGGTCACTAATACCCTATTTCAGTACATAGCAAGCAGTGTTTACTGCCTCTGCCTAAAATGGGATGGGTAAAAGTGAGTCTGGCTAGCATATGATTTAACATCTTAATTAGGGTCCTATTTTTCCTTTCTGTAACACCATTCTGTTGTGGAGTTCTAGCCACACTAAACTCCCTTTTTATCCCTTTCTTAGCACAAAATTCATTCATAGCATAGTTCTTAAACTCTGTCCCATGATCACATCTAATGATTTTAACTTTATGGTTCATTTGGTTTTCTAAGCCTGATGATAAATTTATAAAGGACCTCATTTTAGTATTCATCCTTACTAAGAAAAATACCCAACTAAATCTACTGAAATCATCAGTCACAACCAAACAATACTTTTCATATTAATACTTTCTACTGAGACAGGTCCAAATAAGTCCATATGAAGTAATTCTAAGGGCTTTCTGATGGTTCTTTCTAACTTGGCCTTACAGGAGGCCTTATGTTGCTTACCCTTCTTGCAGGCAACACAAGTGTGGTCATTTACAAAAACTTTGGAAGGTAGGCCTCTAACTAGGTGTCCCTTAACAAGTTTGACTGTTGAGTAATTTATTAACAAGTTTAACAAGTTTCACTGTTGGTCATTCAACTCATCTCTTTCCTTAACAACTTTTTCTAGTTCCATTTTAAGGTTGTCGATTTTTACTTCTCTGCACTTAAGCTCATAGTTTTGAAACTCATATTTTTCACCCTAAGCCAGTTCATTCTTTTCATGTCCAAGAATTCTAGATTCTAGTGATTCTAAGGCTAACTCATAACCCTAAATTTCTACTCTGGCTCTGCTATGTTTTTGTCTTTCACTATCAAATTCTTTGAGATTTAAAAAGATCAAGACATTTGTTTAGAATAATTTAGTACCTCATTGTCAGAAAAACTTAACAGCATGGGAGGAGATGGCCATTAGAAGCAATTAATAACTGGTTCAATCAAATCCATTGCTCCAATCAAAGGCCTCCTATAACCAACTTGACCACCAATGCTTGTGATGATTGTTTTATTTGTTGTTGCATTCCCTGCCATTATCACCGTAAGATCTTTACACCTTGTTCCTTCCTGATTTGCATTCCTTAGTAAAGTGCCCTTTTCTTGTGACAGTTGTAGCACTCAACTTTTGACTTATCAAAGGTAATAGGTTATTTTCCTTTGAAATCCAAGTTTCTTCCTGTCTTCTGAATGAATCTCTACACCTTAATAGTCAACATGGCTACTTGCCCATCTAATATCCAATTCCTTCCATCACATCTTGATCAATCTGCTGGCAAATTCCTCGATTATCAAGTGGAGGACTGGTTGTTTGTTGTGCAAAGAAAGAGCATACTACTTCATCAGCACCTGGAGTAGATGAAACCTGACTTGATGAACTAGTTCCTCCAGCATTATTAACTCCAAAATTTCCACTAGTAGGACTAACTTCATTAGTGCTGCTTGTATTCTCAGAGGAAAGAAAAGACAAGTTCTGAGAATTAGATGTGGAACTTAAAGACCTTTTCATCTCATCTTCATAGACCCTAAGGTTGTTGTAGAGATCATCAATATCAGTCTGGTCTATGTCTAGCTTATTTATCATGATTAAAGCAATTTGACTCCATGAAGGAGGAAGACTTCTTAGAAACTTTTGGTTGATATCTTCCTTTGATATTGGAGCAGCATGAACCTCCAATTGACTTATAAGTTTTTGGAACCTGTCATAAGCCTTATCCAGACTTTCATTTGGTGCAGTGGTAAAGTTTTCAATCTGATGTTTTAAAACATTCCTCTGCATCTTTTTGGATTCATCATTTCCTCCAAACCTTGATTTGATTGCAGCCCAGAGATATTTAGCATCTAGAACATTTTAAAACCTTAAAGGAGAATATACACAGTCTATTGCAACATAAGATGCACTAACTCTTTCCTGATTCCTTTTTTTCTTTTTGGCAGTCAGATTTTTTTGGCAGTCTTAGGAGCAGTGAGGACCAGGTTTGTCTCCTGCTGGTGCAACCTCTTCCTTGGGAGATCATCCATCGAATATTATATATCTATAGTTATGGATCTGTGTGACAGATATATTGTCGCATTCTCATGCTCCAAATATCATATTCTCCCTTCTTGATGATAGGGATTTTCATTGTTGTTATAGATGGTGGAGGAGAGTCTTGTTCTGCCATCTTACTTGTTTGATTGTAAATCTGCTTTAAATAATGGAGTTCTTCTTATTCAGAGTTTCCACACAAGCTCTGATACCACTTGTTGGATCCCTTACTGAATAGATCTTGAACCTTTAGCTTACAAAGGGTTTGTTACTTTAGATAAACCCAAAGCAACAATAATGAAACACTGATTGAACACTATTGATTATGCGGAAACTAATCAACAATGCTAAGAAGAACAGTATTAAGAAAAACACAAAAGATCTTTTATCAAACTCAACTTTTGTATTATAACTTGAATCTTACTAGGTTACAAGCTATGATTGCTAATTGATCTCTATTGATCTATATATTCTAACTAAGCCTGTGGTTCCTTTTATACACCAAGGAAACCCTAATGGGCTTTACAAAACGCGTATAGAGATAATGCATATCTTTTCCTAAGATATCTCGTGCATATCTCTAACTCTAACTAACTTCTGCATAAGCAGACTTAACTATAACATAACAGTACTAACTTTAACTATCAGTATTAACATCTTTATACAGACAGTATTAACTATAATACACTACCATTACTAACTATGTTAACTCTTCTACCAGTACTAACATGTGTACTAGCAGAACTAACTGTATTACTAACAGAATTAAGTCTAGAGTACTTAATTCCCAACAAAACCCCTTAATCTTCTAAGTTAAAGCATCGCTGACATGGCTTTTTGATGTGTGGACGTGGCTTTAAAAGCTCCCTTTAGCATCCTTTGGCTTATGTTAAGCAAATAAGCAAAACGTCTTGTCTTTGAAAAATAAGCCAAGAATATAAGCCCGAATAAAGTATAAGATCAAATCAAATAAGCTTGAACAAAACATTCCTTCGTTTTCCTTATTGGGCCGAACCAATAATAAGTCCAATAAGCTCAAATTAATCAAAATAAGCTTTCTAAAAGCTTATTAACATAAGCCGAACATAATAAGCTATAACATACTATTTTTATTACACGAAAATAACCACGATCACAAAACTATGATTTCCTTATATTTCTTTTTATTATTTTCAAAATATATGCATAACCTTTTAAGGTTTATGTAGTTTTAAAATCTCTTATGGTTTGTAAACGTGGTGCACTTCATGCCATACGGGTAGCGTTCCTAATTATTGAAACTAAATACTATTTCTCCTAAACCTTTAGTTGTCGAGAATCGTAAGCTATCACCTTTTCCTTCTGCATTGTTATAGTACATAATCCATTATGCGAGGCGTTATAAGTCACGAATTTTTCTGGTTTGTTAGGAAATGCAAAAACTGGTGCACCACAAAGTTTCTACTTTAATAGTTGAAAGGCTTCCTGTTCTTTCTCCTCCCATTCGCATCTCACATTTTCTAAGCTAGTTTGGTTTAGAGGTTTCCATAACCTAGAGAAACTTTTGATAAATCGTTGGTAGTAGCCGGTAGGACCTAAAAAAATTTGTATCTTCGTTGGAGTCGTAGGCGTTTCCTAATCCTTGATTGACTCAATCTTGGCGGTATCGACGTGAATGCCTTGACTATCAACAATGTGGCCAAGAAATTGCACTTTCAGGAGCCAGAATTCATACTTAGAGAATTTGGCATACAATTCCTTATTCTTAAGCAATCCTAAGATAAGCCTAAGGTGTTCCTTGTACTCCTTATTTCTGCTTGAGCAAATAGAGATATCATTGATGAATACTATCACGAACTTACCCAAGTACGATTTGTACACCCAATTCATGAGATCCATGAATGCCTCTAGTGTGTTGATCAAACCAAATGGCATGACCTGAAACTTGAAGTGTTCATAGCGGGTTCTAAATGTGTTCTTAGAATATCCTTTTCTCGAACTCTAGTTAGTGGTCACTAGTCCTCAGGTCAATTTTTAAGTAAACACTAGATCCTCATAGTTGATCAAAAAGGTCATCTATACTAGGTAACAGTAACGGTTCTTCACGGTTAGTTTGTTTAATTTTTAGTTGTCGGTGTACATCCTGAAGGATCCATCCTTCTTTTTGACGAACAATATCGGAGCTCCCTAGGGTGAGGAACTTGGTCTTACAAATCCTTTTGAGTATACGACATACTACGCCGGAGATGGTCAACTCTCTTTCTCTCAACACATAACATGCCTTCGAGTCTCAAGTTATCCCGCTCCAACGTATCAATCTTATCAAACAAATCTGCTTACTAGCAACTATCGATGCATATCCATTTCTCCTATTGTTTTGAATCGTTAAGATTTCATTACCTAAGGGGATACGAACGATCTTTCATTAAAAATTTTCATGGCGTGGTACTCTGTCAACCAACCTATACCGATGATAACGTCGAAACTACCAAGTCCTACGGGCATTAAGTCTACTTTGAATAGATGACTCAGAATATTCAGTACACAACCTCAAATGTTGGTATCGACTTCTGTAATCTTTCCGTCGGCTAACTCACAGAGTTCCTAGTGTCTACAGTAGATGGGACGGTATCACTTAAAGGGCTAATCTTAGCGGAGGCGAGGCTTCTATCAACTAGGTTTCATGTACTTGTAGTAATTATGTCCTTTGATTCAACTTCAGGTCCATCAAAAGTTTTTGTCGATACGAGAATCTCATAATTTACGTGATTCTAACTCACGAAAAGGTAAGTATATTAAAGGAAATCTCCTTTTCTCTTGGTTATAAACCAATTACAGTGATAAGTCTGTTACGTTCTAAGTTCTGACAGTCCATAATTATCGTGACTACAAGGAGTAGGATTCGGTCTCTCGGCTAAGGGTGTGATGTCTCTATGTGATAAGGCTGAGAAATATCTACTTAGTTTTGGCGCTTACAACCACTAGTATACATGACCAACACAACTCACGATTACGCACGCAAAATATTAATAAAACACGAGTGCCATATAATCCCGTTGAAAGTATCGGGAAAAGAGAGAAAAAATAGAAATGGAAAATAAGGATGAATTGTTAAAGTTTTTAAGGTGACTACTCCCAGCATAACATGGTTCTTCCTGAATTATACATAGGTGATCAGGCTATGTATAATTAGGGACTAACGATGAAATGTTTATTTTGTCAAAACTAGTGTTATGTTTAAAAAAAATCTTATATGGTATGAACGATACAGTTTATAAGGTAGCAAAACAGTTTGTAAAAATGAAAACAGGGTAGTTTACATAGCGACACAAGATATTTTGTAAAATATCGGAAAATATTTTATGAGATGATAGCAAAATAGTTTACGAGAAGATTACGTGACGGTATATAATGTAACAGTAAGGGGTTTATAATATGGTAACAATTAGTTTACGAGCTAACAACCCAATAGTTTATAAAGTGGCAACGTAATAGTTTGTAAAAGACACGAGGTAATTCATAAGACGACAATGACATAGTTCGTAAATTGACAGTGGAATAGTTTATAAATGACAACGAAATAGTTCATGAGGTGACAACGAAATGGCTTGTAAGATGACTACAAGTAGTTTGTAATGGGTTAGCAAAAGAGTTTGTAAATAACCGTAAAATAGGTTATAAGATGAAAACGAATTAGTTTATTAAATGATAGCTAGATAAAGTTATGAGGTAATAGTAAGATAATTATAAGATGTTGACAATGTGGTTTGTAGGATGATATCGAAATAGTTTATAAGGTGTTAACGAACTGGTTTATAAAATTATGGCAAAAGAGCTTATAACCGACGATGAAAAAGATGAAAAAACGATTTAGTTTGTTAAAAATGATTGCAAAACTAGTTTATGAGATGATAGTAGAATAATTTATGAGATAATGGCAAAATGGTTTATAGGACGACAGTAAAGTGATTAATAAGCTGTTTAGTAAAACGGTTCGTAGACTGACGGAAAGTAGTTTATAAACGACATTATTTCTGTTTATAAGACGACTCTAGTGTGGTTCATACGACAACACCCAAATAGTTTATTCTAGTAAAACGGTTTATAAAATAATGGCAAAAGAGTTTATAAACGACGACAAAATAAATTAAAAGATAAAGACAAGTTAGTTTGTAAAGTGACTGTGAAAGTAGTTATGAGATGGCACTAGAACAGTTTATAAAACGTCAGTGAAACAGTTGATGTTAATGAAGTAGTTTATAAGATTCCCACAAAAATGGTTTATAGAATGATATCAAAATAGTTTTAAAGGTATTAGTGAAATCATTTTTTTTCAAATTATGGCAAAAGAGTTTATAAACGGCGACAAAATAGGCTAAAGGATGAAAACAAGTTCGTTTGTAAAATAATTGCGATAATAGTTTATGATGTGATAGTAGAAAATTTATGAGAACATGACAGAAATGGTTTATAAGGTGTTGAAATAAACAAGAAGCTATCAGCTAAACGGTTTGTAAACTAGCGGTAAAATAGCTTATAACGCGACAACTACTATGTTTATAAGACGACACTAAAATAGTTCATAGGATAACATCCAATTAGTTTATAACGACACTAAAATAGTTCATAGGATAACATCCAATTAGTTTATAACAGTAAAGCAGTTTATAAAATAATAGTGAAATGGGTTGCAAGACGGTAATAGATTTGAGGAGTACCTTACATAAGGCAATAGAAATTTTAGGTGTAACAGACAGAATCATCATAACGCATATATTAATAGGAATTTTAAAACATCCACACAATAAAACGAATTTAAAGGAAAACACGAATGTAGGTCTCTTAGGTAACATAGTCTAAGAAGGCTTTAACTTAGGTCTCACTAGGTAAGGCGGGGAGATTTTTCTTAAGCATGGGTCTTGTCTTTGATGAAATTAGAGTTCTCACAAGCTTTTCCCTTCCAAATTTGGTTCTTACGGTTCTGATTCTTTGTCTTTGGGCAATCACTCCTGACGTGCCCTCCATTTCCACTCATAGCAAGTGACAGCAACAACTTGTTTTGCCATAGGGGTTCTCTGAATTGTTGCAGCAACGGGAACATTACAATCCTTAGTCATGTGGCCAACCCTATTACAGTTATCTCACTTTAAAAACACGGTCCATTGTGTTGCCATTTACACTTGTTGTAGTAGGGCAAACTCCCAGCATATGCTTTCTTTTCATTGGTTCTAGCAGTGTAGGTTCTCGCTCCATTTGGCCTCTTGCAAGATGGTTGTTGCACGCGGTTGTCTCTTGAACTTTCTTCCTATTTCCTCTTGTTGTTAACACTCCTTACTAATGTGGTTCCCTGACATACAACCTTATCCATCAAGTCGTGGGTCATACGGAGTGTTGTCTCATGTGCCACAATAGCTTCAATGGCATTAGCAACTCGTTGTGCCACAATTTGCTCAATCTCTGCGGAATTCATTTCTTCTCTTCTTGCCGACATTTTCTTCAAAATCGAAAGGGATAAAGAATATAAATAAGTATGCTTCAAAAGTCATGTTCCAAGATAACGTGATATAAGGAGACGGGTACGTAACGACGTAGGTGTTTCAACGGCATGGGGCGGGTGGTCAAAGTCGAATAGTAGGATAATTAGTGGGATCAACGGACTGCAACGGGTTCCCAAAATTACGCAAAACGATATAATGTAAAGTCGCGAAAAGTGTAAAAGACCATAGTATTATGCACGATGTTTTAGAAGTAAACGAGACAATGGTTTTACTTGCAATGTCTTAAAATTAACAAGATCATTGTGTCACTCACAATGTCTTAGGAAAATAAAATATTTATATTTATATATTTATAGACAACTTCCATATATGAAAATGGGAAAATATACATAAGGCAAACGTAAACGCAGGGGAAAGATAAACGCAAGGCAAATGTAAGCTCATAGCAAAATAGAGGTTGAGGGTAAAAATAATGCAAAGCAACTTAAATGCAGGGAACGGTAAACGTAGGGTAGAGGTAAACCCATAACATAGCATGCTCAAGGCAAAATGGTACTCACGTATACGCCATAGCAAAAACAGGTATAAGGCACACGTAAAAGCACGTAGGATCACATATTGGTTATAGTCCAGACCTAGATATTCTACCTGGTTCTCTATAACCTTGGCTCTGGATACCAATCTGTCACACCCCCAAACGGGGCCTGGACGGAATACGTGTCCGGGGGCGTGACGTCATAATATACATCACACAAGATACAAAGAACGACCACTAAATGGACGTTTTGAAAATCATAACTCGTTGTATTTATTAAAAATAAATAAATCTTACAAGATTTGAAGTGAAATTTAAAACGTTGCGGAAACATAATTAAGTTTTCAAAAGACAACGAGTATGAATGATAATAAAGTCTTGAAAGATGATATCATATTGCACGTAGACTCCACATAGCACATCAGAGAAGTCCAAAGCTAAGTACCTGAAAAACATGCTTAAAACGTCAACATAAAGTTGGTGAATTCATAGGTTTATTTCAAACGTAATTAGTGTGGACCACAAGTTTATCAACATGTATGCGACAGTTATAACAGATACAACTTCACATAAAAAGGTATTTACGTTGCACTAAGCTCATGACACCGAAGCTAATACTAAAGGATAGCATGTACAGTGCTATAAAGGCTTGCCCAATAGGTGTCCGACCAAAGACCACCTAACTATTTCGACATGACATATATCCGTTAGTTCTTGGAAGTCTCGAACTAGTAAGTGCTTCTTACCCGGATAGGGATAATTAGTCCCAATAGATCTATTTATTCACTCGCGCTCACTTAACCAACAGGACGGTTACAGCAATTAACGGTTCATGATAATTCGGGCAATAATGGTCTAATCGCTACTTAGGCAACACGTAAACGGGGAAATTCTCACGTATAGTATTTGTGTACAATTTTAAAAACAAGCAATGTTTCTCACCCCAAGTTATAAAACAATTATTCAAAACAAGTAAAAATGGGGCTATGAATTCACCCGATTGGTGAAATAAAAGAGTAAACGTCTAGGAATATGATCACACAAAAACGAATGATGGTACACGAACACAACCTAAGAGAATATAGGTTTCGACTTAGAATCGAAATGATAGGAAGATGCGGATATTGTATAAACGTTTATGTAAAAATACTTTTGTAATTGTCCTTATAATTAAAATGTTAGTGATCGGTTTTGTGGTTTAAGGTATATATATAAAATATATATGTAATGTTGTTTAATAACGTTCAAGTAAAAAATATATTTATACATATATATTGTTCGGCATTTTACCCAATAATCTCAAATTGTGATTTAAAACCTTTCGATTATGATGTTTTTATATCCTTAATTTACACACTTCCCGGTAGGTCACCCATGCTAGTGCTTCTCTCACACGAGCACGCTTAACTGTCGGTATTTAAATTGAATATGTATGTAGAAAACATAAATATGTATTTTAATGTATTTATATAAGTTAAGTATATATTATTTATAGTTTATAAATAATATGTTTTTCGGAAAAGTTTTATAAAAATATATTCCCACAATTTAATCTAAGTATATAATTCTTACAAAATTTCGGCATGACCCGTTCGTGTTTACATGTTTTTCAAAGTCATAGACTTTAATATAAACTCACTTTCAATTTACATTTCACAAGTTCGATCGATAAAAACTCTTTATAACTAGTCCGATAAGCAAAAAGTATTAAATAAGTCCTTGGTTCATCAATAAGCTATCATAAGCTCTCAATAAGCCAAAACAACATAAGCTGAACCTTAAGCTTATAAGTTAAGCTCGCGGTTCATGGTCTTTTTGATGTGGGACGTGGCCTAAAAGCTCCTTAAGCATCCTTTGGCTTATTTGTTAAGCCAAATAAGCTTAACTTCTTGTCCTTTCAAAAATAAGCAAGAAATAAGCTGAATAAAATATAAGTCGAATAAAATAAGCTTGAACAAAACATACCCTTCGTTTTCCTTATTGGGCCGAACCAATAATAAGTCCAATAAGCTCAAAATAATCAAAATAAGCTTTCCAAAAGCTTATTAACATAAGCTGAACATAATAAGCTATAACATACTATTTTTATTAAACGAAAATAACCACGATTATAAAACTATGATTTCCTTATATTTCTTTTATTATTTTCGAAATATAAGCATAACCTTTTAAGGTTTATGTAGTTTTAAAATGTTTGTTTTTACAAAATAAGTTATACAACTAGTATGTATGCATCAAGATGATTATGAAAGTACAAGTTATTAAAAGGTTTGAAGACTTACAAAGTTTGAAGATTTTAGGAAGATGAACAAGACTAACACAACTTAAATGTTGTTTAACTAATACACGAATGATACAAATGATCAAACCTTCAACAAATCTTCATGAGTTTTTTATTAAGGATGAAAAGTTTATGGATTTACATATGTGTGTGTGTGTTTTTCGTGGGCTAGAGAGAACAAGAGAGCAAAAGAAAACTCAATGTTAAGTGTGTGTGAAATATGAATGAAACTATGAGATGTAATATGGTATATATGTGCAAGATTACTTCACACACTAAAAGTGTGTAGTGTGTGTTCGTGTAATAGGACAATGAAGGGAGAGGGGGCCAATTTGATCCACCATTCAAAATGAAACTAGGACAAAAATGAGTTGTAAACCTTGTCTTATTGAAATTTGAATTCAACTTGGTCTCGAAGGTTACTTAGGGTGTTTGGACGCATGCATGCATGAGGAGGGGGGGGGACCAAAATGGTTTTTATTATTTTATAATGCTAGTGCTCCTTATTTGATTTAATTCTTCAAGCCTTCTATTGTAATATGCTTTTTTTTAAACGAACCGGTTTTTCGCAAGTAACGGGAAACGATTAACGGTATTCCGAAAATTGAAATTTTAAATATTGACTAAAATTATAATAACGTGGCTTATTGCCAAAATTTAGACATGTTTTGGTCGTCCCGTTCGGCTCCCGATAACGATTCTTAGATAATAACAGAACAACTTCCCGGTTAAACGAAAAAGTTAAACGAAACTTTTAAAAATTCAAATTACTAAATGAAAATGGCTAAGTTATTGGACGGAAATTATCGGGGTGTTACATCGTGTAATTCTTTTCGTGGATTTTGAGTTGACGAGATGCGTAAGCTATGACCTTCTCCTTTTGCACCGATACAACACCTAACCTTTGTGTGAGGCATCGCAGTAAACCACAAATCATCGGTTCCTTCCGGTAATGATAGAATCGGTGCACTACAGAGTTTCTACTTCAGTAGTTAAAAAGTTGAATCTTGCTTTTCTTCTTAATCAAACTTCTGATTCTTCTGGGTTAGTTTAGTTAAAGGTTTAGCTATTTTAGAGACACCTTTAATAAATCTTCAATAATCACCAGCAAGACCTAAAAATTGGCCTATCTTTGTAGGGGTTATAGGTGACTCCTAATCTTTGATAGCTTCAATCTTAGCTGGGTCAGCGTAAATGCCTTGACTATTAATCGCATGCCCGAGAAATTGTACCTTTTGGATCTAAAATTCACACTTAGAGAATTTGGCGTACAACTCCTGTTTCTTAAGCAATTCTAAGATTAACTTCAGGTGCTCTTCATGTTCTTCTTTGTTTCGCGAGTAGATCAGAATATCATCGATGAATACTATCACAAACTTGTCTAGGTACGCTTTACATACATGATCCATAAGATCCATGAATACCGCTGGTGCGTTGGTCAAACAAATGAAATACTTGGATTCGTAAAAAACACTTCCATAACGAGTCCTAAACGCTCTTTTTGGGATATCTTCTTCTAAAATGTGGATCGCGTGAGGTAGGACGCGATTTACATGTGATTATTTTGTTTTTTTTTTCAAGTCTGGTGAGGTATAAATTTAGGGTTTAGGGTATACCATGTTTTGTTTATTGAAATTCAAGATCTCGGGCATTTTTGCGTACGTATTTAGATACTCAAATGTTTTATTTAAAATTGTTTATTTGGTTATCTGTGTAGTCTTTGATGAGCTCTACTTAATGAATCAAAATTTACTAAAATTAGTTTTAATATGCATAAGATACGATGGTGCAAAGTGTGTAAGTTGGTCATTTTGTTAAAAAAAATTGAAAAAATTTTAAACCTATATTTTTGCAATTATAAAAGTTGGAATTGAAAGCATAAAAGTTAAAGGTAGTCATTAAAAAGCATTACAACATGAGAATCACCAGATCTCTAGTGGAGTACATGGCCAACCTTATTTAGACGATATGAAAACATAAAACCAACAACACACAACGACATACATGGTTAGCAAACTGGTGTTAAGCAATAATGCTTTTACATGTCTCTGTAGTTCGCCATCAATTGACGTTTTTCTTCCATGCTCCTTAGCAACTCATCCCTGACGCTTTTCAAGTATACACATTTTTTCATGTCCGCCCCAGTCATGCATCCTAGGGCGTACTTGCCATAGTCGACAAGTGGGTGATCGTGCAAAACCATCAGATTGTTAATTTCAACCCTACGATCCGTAAACCTATCAGCAAAGCGATGCATCAAGGCTAAAATTTGTTCCTCCAAAATAGCTTCTTCATCAATTGCTTCTTGTAGTTTCATAAGGACAGTTAACCTAACGTTTTCTGGGTTAGTAGCCATGGTAGAAAATGAAAAGATAAAATTAATAAGTTGTGTGAAGAATAAAAATGTTTGTGAGTACGAGTGCTTAAAATATGTGTCTATTTATAGTCAATTACTTGACAGATACTTTAGTAAATCGTGTGTAATTTGAAGTGATAGACAGCATTGTCATTGACTTGTCTTGTATGTTACAGTTAAAAACTTTGTGTTGTCAAATCATGTTGTAAATCACGTGAAATTTGCAATGATAGACAGCATGTTGATTGAGTACTTTTTTTTATGCATTATGAATATAAAGTAATTGATTCATATAATATATTAAAAAAACTTATACATAGCAATTAAACCACATACAATCTATTTGATTGGCAACCTTATTTAACATAACTGGAAACAAAACAACAGCAAACAACAGCAACACACATGGTTGGCCTTGTGGTACTTAGCAACAAAATTTTATAATCTATATTGCCATGTAATTGTTAACGAAGTTTTGCTTTGCAGAAATGTTCCTTAACAATTGTTGTCTTGTTCGTAGAATGATGTTTGTGGTACGGATATCTGCTTCAAGTGTCATTAGTAAAGCATGTAATCCGTAGGTATTACGGCTTGTTGTAGGCAGAGTTTGCAACCTTGTTATTTGTAATGAACGGATATGCATTTCCTCTGTATAACGTGTTAAGTTGCCTAACAATTGATGTGCTAGTGTTTCCTCAGCTTGAATCTCCCTTTGTAGTTTTAAAAAAATTGCTTGACGTGCCTCATTTTCTCCATAAGCCATGTAGTATGTTAGTAGAGAGAAGAAGTGTGTGTATGAGAGACAACTTTCTATTGTAGATGATAGCATAGTTGATATAGGGGCAATAACATGTGAGGTCTGTGTCACGAGACTAAAACAGTCAAAAAACACTGACATATATCGTATATTTATAAGTGATAATTGTCATTTTCATTCAACACGCATTAACAACTGTCATTCACTTGTTTTAATTAAGAAAGAGAGGAACAAAAATTGTACATTGAAAAGACATTGTTAATACATATTGAGTTACATGAATATTATTACAAATGATTCTTCAAATGTTGTTGTTGAACTTGTTTTTATTTTTCCGTTTCTGCATTTGATGTAGATAGCTTAGTGACTCATCTTGTTGTTTTTTAAGTTCTTCTGAAATGATACCTCCGAATGATTCTTCCTTTGATCTATTGTTGTGAATCAACATAGAGCTTAGATCTATCTTCGGACATGATACCTTGGTTTCCTCGCTATTTCAATGTGTTTTTCTTTTTCTGCCCATTTACCATTTGGTCAGAAGTGTAATCATTTTGTGTTTCCTGCTTATAATGCCTTCATTTTCACTTGAATAGTCAGTTATGACATGGTTCATCATTTCTGCCAAGCTAGCATTTGGGAAAATGTATTTGTGTATAACAAAATTGACACCAATATGGTCAATGTAGATTTCCAATTTGTACTGCGCTGAACATATATCAAACATTTCTAAGCTTAACGGTTACTGAAAATCTATTGTGTGGTATTTTATAATAAAGAGCATGAATGTTTGTACCCAAAATATTGTTTCAGATCTGCTAGTTTCATTCTTCGAATGTTGATGTTGAATGTTCCACCGTTGACGTACATCGTGTTAT
>BQNB010048631.1:28398-42468 GCA_026074375.1 Tanacetum coccineum
ATTGAGTTGAACTTTCCGGTGATCACCTGCGGACTTAAGGTCAAAGTTTGCATGCTTCAAGGCCTAATAGGCTTTGTGCTCGAGCTCGATCGGTAGATGGCATGCCTTTCCGTACACGAGCTTGTAAGGAGTACACCTGATGGGTGTTTTGAAAGAGGTATGAAAGGCCCAAAGTGCGTCATCTAATTTATCCGACCAAGAGGCACGGTTCTCGCCTACGGTCCTTTCTAAGATTCTTTTCAAACCATCGTTGGAGACTTCCACTTGTCCACTAGTTTGTGGGTGATACGCGGTAGCAAGACGGTGAGTGACACCATACTTAAGCATGACCTTTGCGAATTGGTCATTGCAAAAGTGCGTACCGTGATCACTAATGATAGCGTAGGGAGTTCCAAACCGAGCAAAGAGAGATTTTAAAATTTTGACAACAACTCGGGCGTCGTTGGTGGGGAGCGCTTTTGCTTCAACCCATTTCGACAAGTAATCGACAGCCACGAGAATATACTTGTTCCCTCGTGAAGACGGGAACGGTCCCATAAAATTGATGCCCCAAACGTCGAAATTCTCGCAAACTTGGATGGCATTTTGGGGCATTTCATCTTTTTATGAGATTTTCCCATGACGTTGACAAGAGTCACATGATTTGACTAAGTCATGGGCATCATGATAGATTGTGGGCCAATAAAAACCTGAGTCAAACACCTTTTTGGTGGTGTAGTTCGGGCCATGATGTCCTCCGGTGGGTCCATTGTGGCAAGCCTTAAGAATATCAATGGCTTCTTGGCCGTGAACACACCGTCGGATGACTTGATCCGCACGGATTTTGAGCAAATAGGGGTCGTCCCAAAAGTAATGTTTTACGTCTTTGAAGAATTTGTTCTTTTGTTGGGACAACATCCCTTTCACAACAAAGTTCCCCGTATGGTAATTAGCAAAATAGGCAAACCATGGGGTACTAGAATCACCACGAAAAGATACCATACTAAGTGTTTCGAGAGGAAAAGTTTCATTTATTTCCTTTTTATCGAGCACACTTTGGTGAGGATTCTCTAATTGGGACAAATGGTCGGTGGCGAGGTTCTCGGCTCCTTTTTTTTATCACGGATGATGATATCAAATTCTTGAAGCAAGAGAACCCACCGGAGCAATCTCGGCTTTGCATCTTGTTTTGTAAAAATATATTTTAGAGCCGAATGATCCGTATATACTATGCTTTTTGAAAAGACTAAATAGGATCGAAATTTCTCGAAAGCATACACCACGGCAAGTAATTCTTTCTCCGTCGTGGTGTAATGAGCTTGAGCATCGGTCATAGTTTTGCTTGCATAGTGTATAGGCTGAAAATGTTTTGTTTTTCGTTGCCCCAAGACTGCACCTATTGCAAAATCACTCGCGTCACACATGAGCTCAAAAGGTAGGTCCCAATCGGGGGCAACTAATATTGGTGCTTCAGTCAATTTTATCTTATGTGTTTGAAAAGCTTCAATACACTATTTGGAGAAGAAGAACGGAGTATCTTTTTCAAGAAGACGGGTCGTTGACCGGGCTATTTTTGAGAAATCTTGAATAAATCTATGATAAAACCCGACGTGACCAAGAAAACTCTGAATGCCTTTAACGGTGGTGGGATGAGGTAGCTTAGCAATAACATCAACTTTAGCCTTATCAACCTCAATCCTGTTCTTGAAATCTTATGGCCAAGGACAATTCCTTCCTTGACCATAAAGTGACTCTTTTCCTAATTTAGACAAAGATTGGTGTCTTCACACCGTTTAAGCATCTTGTCCAAATGGGAGAGGCAAGTTCCGAATGAATTCCCAAAGACCGAGAAGTCATCCATAAAGACTTCCATCGTTTTTTCGATCATATCATGAAAAATAGCCATCATACACCTTTGGAACGTGCCCGGTGCATTGCATAAGCTGAAAGGCATGCGACGATAGGCGAACGTTCCATAAGGACACGTGAATGTGGTTTTTTCCTGATCTTGAGGGTTGATGGGAATTTGAAAGTAACCTGAGAAACCGTCGAGAAAACAATAGTAATCGTTTCTCGCTAGTCTCTCAAGCATTTGGTCCATAAATGGTAGTGGAAAGTGGTCTTTACGGGTGGCGTCATTTAACTTTTGGTAGTCAATGCATACTTGCCATCCCGCAACCAATCGAGTAGGGATTAACTCGTTTTCATTATTTTCAACAATGGTAAAGCTACCCTTTTTCTGTACACAATGCACTGGGCTTACCCAAGGACTGCCCGAGATAGGGTAAATTAATCCTACATCAAGGAGTTTAAGAACCTCTTTTTTGATCACCTCGTGGATTTTAGGATTGACCCTTCTTTGGTGTTGGACTGACAGTTTGAAGTCATCCTCCATTAGAATCTTGTGTGTACAAAATTCTGGGTTAATACCCTTAATGTCGGACAGTTGCCAAGCGAGAGCTCGCTTATGTGACTTCAAAACCTTTATAAGAGCGGCTTTCTCCTCATCTTTCAAGTCTTTAGCAATTATGACGGGTAATTTTTTGGTACCCTCCAAAAATGCATATTCAAGATGAGGCGGTAAGTCCTTAAGTTCGACCTCAGGTGGTTCATCAATTGAATATTTTTCATTTTTTGGTTCAACAATTTTAAGTTCTTTTCGAATTTGAGGCAAATACATTCCTTGAGTGGGAGGGGGTAATGATGGATCATCATTATGAAATGCTTCAAGAAGAAGAATGTCCCCCTCCGAGTCGTAATAAGAGTGATCAACTTCCGGTGAAGTTGGATCATCTTCAAGAGCGAGGAAAGCGTCGACTTCCTCGAGAAGAAAATCACTATCCCCAAAGGGAGTGAGGGTTGGAGAAGAGGTAGAAACGATCGGGTCATAATAAGGAGTAGGATTGCCACTCGCGATCACATCGGAGAAACCGAGAACTTCTTGAGAATACTCCTCACAAGCCATATCAATGACGTCGATTCGGTTAACCGAATTATCATCATAATTAGAGGAGTATCTCGAAGTTTGATCAAGATTGAATGTTACGGCTTCTTTTCCAACACGAAGAGTTAATTCTCCTTCGTAAACATCAATCAAGGCACGTCCGGTCTTTAAGAAGGATCTCCCGAGAATTAGGGGAACTCGGGGATCGGCATCAAAGTCTACGACTACAAAGTCGGCCGGGAATTGGAACTTTCCTACTTTTACGTAGACATCTTCGGCGATACCGATCGGTTGGGAGATCGAACGGTCCGCAAGTTCAAGAGTCATACAAGTAGGAGTGAGCTCCGGAAGAGAAAGCTTTTTCCACACGGATAATGGCATGAGATTAATGCTAGCGCCAAGATCGGCCAAGGCTAAGCACTCATCCATTCCGGGAAAATCACACGGTATGAGAAATTTGCCGGGGTCTCCAAGTTTTTCGGGTAACTTGTTGAGGATGTTAACAGCCGGAGCAATTTTCATTTACCGGTGTCTTGGTTAATTCAATTATCTTATCCTTGTTATTAAGAAGCTTTCTAAACATCGGTGCAAATTTAGGCATGTGAAAGAGAGCATCCACGAAACTTAGCTCGAAATGGAGATTCCAAAAAATCTCCATAAATTTCAAGGCTAAAAGATTGTATTTTTCATGGAGCTTCTTTTTGTTAGCCCTTGAAGGATAAGGTAATGTTGGTTTAGTCATTGGAGCAACAACGGGCTCATCAATTTGGACCACCGGAGGTTGGACGTCTTCGGGCATCTGTTGCACCGTATCCTTTGTCACCTCGGGTTCGTGTTCCACTACCTTAGGAAGAGAAGAAGGCGAAGGTGGAACTTAGGGTCCATTATAAGAAACACCACTTCGGGTGGTGATTGAGTTTATATCACCCTTCGGGTTAACAATGGTGTTGCTAGGAAGAGAACCCGACCCCGAAGTAGAAGCGGTATTGGAGTTCACAAAATTGGTCACTAAGTTGGTCAAATTGGTCATTTGGTTTTGCATGTTTTGGTTTTGGTTTTGTATATTTTTCATAACCACATCATTTGCTTTGATGTAGTTTTGAAAGTCCTCCTTTAACACACCTTGAATTTGAGGAGCCGGAGCTTGGTAGGCTAGAGCTTGGTAAGCTGGGGATTGATTAACCGGGGGTCGATAAATTGGTCCTTGGTTGTAATTATTCCCCCGGTTTTGGTTGTAACGATTTTGATTATTTCCTTGGTTTTGTTAAACGGGAGGAAAACCAGGAGGTCGAATTTGATTTGCGACCATCGGGGGACGGTAACCGGTATTTCCTTGGTTGTAGTTAACTGCGGCGGCTTGTGAAGCGTATTCATGAATATTGTCACGATAAGCGTTGCCATCGATGGCGGGACAATTACGGTAAGAATGAGCACCACCGCAAGTTACACAACTTTCCTTGACCGCTTTTACGGTAGCGGGAGCTTGGGATTGGTTTTTCTTGTCGAGAAGTAAGGCTTTCACCATATCTTTAAGTTCGGCAACATCGGGAGAAATACCGGGGGTAGAATTGCTCGTACTCACTTTGGCAACAATTGCTTTGCTTCGTGAATGACGAACTTTGGATTTGCTCTCGATGATTCTTAGGCAATCTCGAGGCATTTTATCCAAAAAATTACCACCCGCGGCGGAATTCAATGAATCTTGATCACTCGAGTTTAAGGCATTGTAGAATGTATCAAGTTGATGCAATTTCGAAAACCCATGATGTGGGCATGCCCGAAGAAGATCATTGAATCGGTCACATGCCTCATAAAACGATTCATCAAATCTTTGTTGAAAATTTGTGATTTCATTACGAAGATTTTTTTTCTTGGAGGGAGGGCAAAATTGGTTGATGAATTTCGAAACAAGATCATCCCAAGTAAGAATCGATCGAGGGGGTTCTTTTTCAAGCCAAATCCGGGCGGCCCCCTCGAGCGAAAATGGGAAAAGCATAAGCTTAACCGATATACTCGGGACGTTCGGGAACTTCATCGTAGAAGTGATCTTGTTGAAATATCGAATGTGAGCATGAGGAACTTCTTTATCAAGCCCGAAAAATTGTTTATTTTGCACAAGAGTGAGCAAACCATGTTTAAGCTCAAAGTTGTCCTCGATGATCGCGGGAACAACGATTGCATCCTCGTAACCCTCGGTGGGTGCTTGGAGCAATTGTTCCATAGTACGATTATCGGCCATCGTAACTATGGGAGGAGCTGGGTTATCAATAGGTTCCTCAAGATTAAATAGTTCAACAAAAGTCTATGGGACTTGTTGTTGACGGTTACGGGATTGAGATCGAGTACGCATGCACTAAAATATAAAAAGAAAATTTATACTAATTTTTTTGGTTTTTCAACAATTGATTCACAGAGAGTTATTTTAATAACGGACAATGAGATAAGACAACTTAATCCTAATAATCAACAAGCTTCACGGTAGCTCTCTAAAAGAAAAACGCACAAAGGAGCGGAGGAGTAGGAAAGCGCGAAGCTATTAAAAACCTTTCTCCCTTAGGGTCGTAGTTCATTGGAACGACCCTCCTTATACCCCTCTTTAAGTTTGTTTATCTTTCAAAGGTGAACCGTACCTCGCAAGTGACACAAAAGGCAAGTTTTTGAATCTTTGGTTCGGGAACTTATTAATGATAATACTTCAGTTGAAAGTATTATATTGATGGTGAATTTTATTTCTTTTTATGGACAATGTTTTTATATTTTTGGTTTTTCTTTGTTTTATATATATATATAAAGAAAATTAAAAATATTTGTTGTAATTTATATTTTTATAAAGAAAATAACTTCAAAAGGAAGGATCTTCAAAGCACAAATTTTCAATCGTATACAATCCTCCCCGGCAGCGGCGCCAAAAATTGATATATATATATATATATATATATATATATATATATATATATATATAGTTATAATTATACTACGAACTTTCAACACAGAACTCTAGACCAAGGTAACTAGTCAAAATCTACCAAAGAAAAATCAATATATATCCGAATGTATTAGATTCCGGTCGTTATCTCCAACGAGGAATCAATGTGCAAGTCGTTTGGTCGGTTTAAATATTTATGTTGAATGGAACAAAGAATTTGATTGGTTTTCTAAGTCTATGGGAAAAATAATGTAATCTACACTAAAAGCAATTAAGGCATCACAAATTTAAACTAGTACGCAAACGAGAATCCTAAAAACGTGACTTAAAACCCTAATTTATCAAAATTAAATCCTAAAATGATCTTTTTGACTTTTATAAGTCCTAAGTGACTAAAAAGTATGAACAAAGAAAACTAGACCAAAAACGAAAGTGATTTAAGCTTAAAAAACAAAAAAAACGTGAACGGGATTCAATCCCGTTCTTTAAAAAACTAAAATCTACAATTTTAACCCTACGAAAGCAAATCTAATTTTCCTAAGTCCTAAATGATAAAAGAAAATTTTCTTATATCTGATAAAAGAAAATTTTCTAAAAAAGAATTTGATTTTTTTTACTTTTTTATGATTTATTATGAATTAAAAACGATTTTAATAAAATTAAATGATTAAAAATACTAAACTAATTATAAAAATTCTAAAAAAATTACAAAAAATCTAAGAAAAATAAGCTGGAGAAAACAGCTTATCAAATAAGCTGTTAAATAAGCTAAAACAACTTATTAAGCAAAAAGGCTAAAAATGTGGTTAACTAATTAATTGTGCAAGATAAAACCATAAAAGACCCAAGGGCGAGCGGTAGAGTATGTGTGTTATAAGGGTTGAGGGTGTGAGGTCCAGGGTTCAAGCCCTCCTCACCTTGGACTTCCACCTTCCCCTTTTTTAATTTTTTTTTCACAGCTTATAAATAAGCTGTAAACCTACAACTTTTATGAAAGCACTTTTTCTATAAACCACAAATAAGCACTAAAATAAGTTACCAAAGTTGACAGATTGCTTAATCTACACTAAAAGGCTAAGACTTAACTTTTTGATATTTTTAAACACAATAAGCAACTAAAAAGGGGAAATAAGCTAAGATAGGCTATAAGCTACACCTAATAAGCTCTATAGAATACAAATAAGCAAATGAGATCAACTAAATCTAGCTTAAAATGACAAAATACTTAAAAAGCTTTAAAACTTAAAATTTAAAACTAAAAGTGCAAATAAGTTCAAATAAGCTCTACCCTAAGTAAAATAAGCTAAAATGAGCTAAGACTAACCTAATAAGCAGAACTAAACCTAAATTAAGCAAATGCAATAAGCTGAGAGGCTCAAATAAGCAATTAAGCTCTTGGGTAATCCTGTTAACCAAACAGCCCTAGGGACACTTTTCTAGCTTATTTTTAAGCTAGAAAAAGGATCCTTATGGTTTGGCAACTTATAAGCTCTTAAAACTTATCCAAAAAGCTACTTAAATCAACAATCAGAAAGCAGTTTGAAATTCAAAAAAGCCTTTAAAAAGCTTAATGAAAAAGCTAGTTCACACATATTTGACACTTACAAAATTTTTATAACTTTTCTAAAACCCTACTTTTGAGCTTAAAAATAAGCTATCAAACAGATCCTTATGGATATAAGACCTCAAAACAGATGAAATTTATACCTCAAAGAACATATATCATCAATCAAAAACCATTTTGAAATTAAGAGTAAGCTACAAAAAGAAATTGAAAAAGCTATTTGTTCTTTTTTCAACACTTAGTTAAAAATTTGACAGATTTGACTAAAACCTATAACAACTAATGCACACTTAAACTACATGTTAGCCTTAATTATATTAAGTCAAACAAGAATGTTATCGGTCTTAGAAAGTCAAACTAGGTCTTGTATTATAATTGGCTAGTCGGGTTCAACGGGCTTGGATTGTAATCTAATATTGTCCATGTTTCGGGCTCAAAGCCCAAGTTAAACCAAGCCCAGCCCGTTTAGCAAGCCCATAAGCCACCTAGCAAGGCATGGGTATAAATATCTCCCTTCACCACACTTGGTGAAGGTTGTTGGTTACTTTTCTATCTTTTGTAACTCACCATTTTCTATCTAATCTTCTTGTTTCTCTCTCTACTTTCTCTCTCTAAGATTCCATCTTATTTTCTAGCATATTGGTAAAGTTTATAGTTGTGGAATGGACTAAATTAATGGGATAACATGTGGTATCACTCGCCAAGGGGTGTTTAGTGTTTGTTTTGTGAGAAATTCGTGGGGTTTTTTGTTGGTTTTTCTTTGGTTCGAAAAAAAGCAAGAAAAAAATCAAACTTTGATCTTTGTTTCGTGGTTAAAAGTGTTAAAGACTTGTACTTTCGGGCTTAGATCAATTCCTTGCATCATTACTAGGTGGTTTTAACATCATTTCGTAGCTTACAAGTAAGTTTGAAGATTTTTTCGTGGCTGCGTTTTGCCTATCTGAAGCCGTGTTCTTCGTTGCGTTTTGCTTAGAGATCATTGCGTTTTGCCTCAGATTGCGATTTGTTCTTGCGTTTTGCCTCGTTGAAGACCTTTTTTTGAATAGCAAATCTCAACGTTATGCTGCCAAAATTTCAAAAAATGTTGCGTTTTGTCTAGTGCATTGCGTTTTGCTTCTTACGGTTTGTCTAAAGGTTGCGTTTTGCTTCGTTGTTGCGTTTTGCCTCTTGCGATTTGCTTCAGGTTGCGTTTTGATGTTGCGTTTTGCCTGATTGAAGACCCTTATTGCGTTTTGCCTAGGGGAGACTCTGTCCATTTCATTTCTTGGCTGCGTTTTGACTAAAGACACTGCGTTTTGTCCATTGAAAACCCTTGTATTTGACCGAATTTGGGAATCTATTAATCATTGTCTAAACATAACAAAACATCAAATCAAACAACAAACAAACCTTAAACACAATTAATTATTCATTCACGGTTTCTTCTTGATTTTGTAAAATCCCGCGAAAGATACGATTTTTTTCTCGGTTTTAATCAAAGATTTGTAAAATCCCGTGAACGTTAATTCATTTAAAACCACAATCAATCACTTCATAACACTTAAGATCCGATATCCATTTACAAAAACTTCATCAAAATGTCAAATTCAAATACCAATTTGCAAACTCAATCATCAAATGCTCTTCATAATGCTATCATGGAAGCAGGTAGCAAAGATCGTCCACCAATGTTAGCACCGGGTAATTATGTTCAGTGGAAATCCAGAATCAAGAGATACATTGACACCAAACCTAACAGTGAACTCATCCACCATTGTCTCCAAAATCCACCATACACGTATCAATGGGCTGAGAAAACAGTTCCAGTTGCTGAAGGTAGTTCTGAAACAACTACAGAGAGGTATATGGAGAACTATAAGAATGTTTCACAAGACATACGAGATCAACTGAATGCTGAAGCTGAAGCCGTTCAGATCATTCTCACAGGGATAGATAACGATATCTACTCCACAGTTGATGCTTGTCCGAATGCATGTGAAATGTGGAAAGCCATTGAAAGGTTGAAACAAGGTGAATCAATCAATGTTCAAGATCTTGAAACCAATTTATATTGGGAGTTTGGAAAATTCACATCACGGGATGGTGAATCACTTGAATCGTATTACTCACGGTTTTACAAGATGATGAATGAGCTTGTCCGAAATCAGTGTCATGTTACTAATCATCAAGTGAATGTCCAGTTCTTACTTCAACTACAACCAGAATGGCAAAGGTTTGTGACACTTGTTAAGCAGAGTCAAGAGCTGAAGACTGTCTCCTATCACAAGCTTTATGACATTCTGAAGCAACACCAGAATGAAGTCAATGAGATAAGAGCTGAAAGACTAGCACGTACTGCTAATCCACTTGCACTTGTTGCTCAACAACAACCAGTTTACCATCATCAAAACCATCCTACTCAAAACACTCAATATTCCTCCACCAGATCGCAACAGTCTACCAGAAACAGAGGAAAAGCAATTGTTACCTCTTCTGCTCCTACTTATGATCCAGAACCTGCTACGGTTACTGAAGATGAGGAAATGTCAAAGGAAAAGGAGATTGACAAACTCATGGCTTTAATTTCTCTCTCGTTCAAGAAAATCTACAAACCTACCAACAACAACCTTCGAACTTCATCAAACACCAGTCGAGCTAATCAAGATAATTCTCCAAGAATCAACAGAGGAACTGGGTATGATAATCAGAGGGCAGTTAATGTTGCTGGGGCTAGGGAAAATGTAGGTACTCCGGTAGTGCAAAAGTCTGGGATTCAGTGTTACAACTGCAAGGAATATGGGCATGTATCAAGGGAATGTCAGAAACCAAAACGAGTAAAGGATGCAGCTTATCACAAGGAAAAGATGTTATTGTGTAAACAAGAGGAAGCTGGGGTTCAGTTGAATGCAGAACAAGCTGATTGGAAGGATGATACTGATGATGAGTCTGATGATCAGGAATTGGAAGCACATTATATGTACATGGCACAACTTCAAGAGGTTACTCCAGATTAAGTTGACAATTCTGGACCAATCTTTGATTAAAATCGTTGAACACAATTTTTCAAAAAGAACTTTCAATGTCAAAATTGTCTACAATATAATTTGTGGTATTTTTCCATAAAAAGTGGTATTTGTTAAAATTGTGTGTTCAACACTGTTGGGAAAATAGATTGTAACAGACTTAATACTGGTAGTATAACAGTTAAGTCTGATAGTGATAGTTAGTTCTGTTACCGAAACATCCCAAATCCAACTGCTATCGTTTGTTCACGGTGATAGCTAGTTTTTCCCCACCCCGACAGGATGGATCAATCCCAAATAGATCTTATTATAACATTCGCGCTCTCATATGTAATTTCAACAAATACATCTATGCAATTGAACAGTTCGTGATAAATGAGCTATTTGGGTTATCGCTTATTAGGCAAACACGTTAATCAATATTAAAAAATATGCACCTTGCGTCCAATTATAAACAAGCATGTTTCTCCATACCCAAGGTTATAAATCAATTTGAAATCGTAAAAATATGGGCTATGAACTCATCATGAGTTCTGATAATCCAAAATATAGCTGATAATGCGTCACGCAAATGTCTGATTAACCTATTTAAAAATTAACGGTCGTATAAGTAACCAATCACTTTGATTAACTTACATCTATTACAGGTCTATGTTAGTTACATCATATTATCGTTCGGGCTATCATAATTTAAGAGGTATGTAGTGAACGTATGAGGTGCTAGGACACTTTAAATCGTAAATCCAACAACTAGTCGCTTGCCACCCCGAAGAGGCATCATTAGGATCGCCGCTTGTTATATAGTACTTTTGATAACCAAACCCCCTAAAATATAATTCTAATATTATTCAATCAACATATAATCGTTTTGATAAAATTGTGTTTAATAAGTTAAATCGTTTATAAATTACCGTTGAATATCAAGTATAACACGAATAATGCGCCACGCAAATCGTCAGATGCAACCTATTTAATTTAAGGTCGTATAAGCACTAATCGTTTTGATTAACTAACATCACATGCATGTCTATGTAGCTACATCACCATCTATTAGTATTGTAAAACATATTTATAATTGTAAAACCTTTATAAATATCATTTTAGTAAATATGGTATAACTTTCGCGTTTCAAGTCCATTTCTCGTGTTTCTTACGTCCACGCTTTCGTATTAAGACGATGTATCAAAATATGACATTTTTGGAATTTCATGTCCTCTGATGAACATAGTGTTTTTACTGTTCATAGTTTATAAAATTATTTTTATAAACTTTTAATTACCAAATACTCGCGAAATTCATAACTTCTTTATTATTAATTGAAAAATTATGATTCTTATCATTTTAGAATCCTAAAAATGTGTATGAGCTGTTAAAAAGATCAAACTTTCTGTTTTATATAGTTTTTATAAAAGTTATTTTATAAACCCGTTTAATTAATGTATAACTCGTAATTTGCGTAACTTTTTCGTTATTAATCCGTTTTCCGAGTTTCTTGTCTTTTTGGAATCGTCACGAGATGTAGAATATTTATAAAACATAATATCCACTGTTTGGAATTCGATTCCAAACAGCCCCTTAATATCTATATATTTACTTATTTATTAAACTTGTTTTATATACTTTTTAACTAAGTAATTTTCACAAGTTTTTCCCACACTCTTAATATACTATATCTTATATATCATATAGTCCATGAGTTCATAATTTGTCCATTTGTCCAAGTCATTAAGTCCTTAACAACATTTTTAAACCATAATCTCCATAAGTATACTTTAATCACTACTTTATACAAAATCATTTTACACATAAACCCATAGTGTGTAAGTCTTATACTTTTGTTATAACATCTTTTTATCATTCATATGACATGTACAAAAGTCCATGAAACAATATTAACAAGTTTACAAAGTCATTTACACCTTTTACTTGTAGCTTTCTAAGTAAACCATTAAAAACCCTAATCTTGCATTCATACTTTTTAAGCTTAATCAAGATTGTAAAATACTTATGTATCCACTTATAACTTCATATTAACATCCATACAACATGTGTATAAGTTCATAAAACTATATTTACAAGAAAAATCCAAGTTTACAAGTTAAACATGTCCTAATGGTGATTTCACTACATAAACATCACATATACATATAATCATATAGATGAAAAGTTAAGGGCTTTAGATAACCTTAATGAGATGATGTAGGATGATGACAAGTAAGTGCTAAACCCTTGTTTAGACTTTAAACCCAAGATTATAACCAAGAAAACCCTAGTTTCCAAATGAAAACCCTAATCTTGATTTATTGCTTCAACACTTGTAAATGATTAGCCAATGCTTAAAAACACCTTAGAATGTCTTAAGAATGATGTATGTAGGTGTGTATAGGTTGAAAATTTTTTTGTATGGTCTATTATATATGAGGGTTTTGAGCCGTCGGGTGCTAAGGAGAGAAAGAGAAGGATTTTTGATCTTTTTAGCTAAGTGTTTTGATATATATGTGTTTCTTACACTAGTATACATGTATATATGGTAGTCCTTGGTCAAAAAGTGTGCATTAGCTAGTCAAAAATACCTTAAGGGTTTTATGGATCTTGTTTCTTGGTCTTTGGTCAAAGAGACAAAGTATGGTAAGGCTTAATGAGATGATATGGTAGAAAGACCTAGTTGAAAGATTTATTTCATTTTTCTTGTATCATTTATAACAAATCCGGCCATAAGAAGATACATATGATATATTTTTGTAATTTTTTTATGTATTGGGTATAAACGTGGGTATTTGTTGAAGCGTAGAAAAGTTTTGGTGGTTCCGGGAATGCCTAAACGCGCTTTATCGCGAAACGTATACACTTTACGTATCCGATAAAAATAAAATGAACAAAGATCATAATTATTCTCAAAATAATTATTTAATACTTGCTTGATGTAAACGCTTAATTGTTTGATGCCCGTTTACATTGAACGCTAATTTTTAGCTTACGCGATTTAGCTTAACATTTACGATTTAAAGCAAACGCGTACAATACAAAAGGTACATTGTGGATTTATCGACGTCGTAAATGACTTGAAAACACAGGGTGTTATAGACTTCCCCCGTTAAACGAGCCTTGTCCTCAAGGCTCACGATGCAGCACTTGACGACGGTGCGGTCTTGGTGAAGAGGTGTGGGTATTTCTTCTTGAATTGGTCTTCACGTTCCCACGTGAACTCAGGACCTCTCTTGGAGTTCCATCGAACCTTGACTAATGGGATCCGGCTTCGCTTCAACCGTTTAACTTCACGGCCCACTATTTCTACTGGTTCCTCAACAAAATGAAGCTTGTCATCAAGATGAAGTCCATCCAACGGAACGGCTAATGGTTCGTCGGCATGACACTTTTTCAGGTTGGACACATGGAATGTATTATGAACTCTGCTCAGCTCTTCAGGAAGCTCGAGCTTGTAAGCAACCTCTCCAACCTTTTCTATCACCTTAAAAGGTCCAACATATCTGAGGTTTAACTTCCCTCATTTGCTAAAATGTACGCCCCCTTTCCAAGGCGAAACTTTAAGCATAACTTTATCCCCGATTTGGAATTCCATCGGCTTACGCTTTAGATCGGCGTAACTCTTCTGTCGATCATGAGCGGCTTGCATCCTTTGCTTGATTTGGATGAT
>BQNB010048632.1:0-42468 GCA_026074375.1 Tanacetum coccineum
CATTTGATCTTGTCGTGTGTGATCAACGGCTGAGGGTTGTCCCTCAGTTTGTAGGAGAAAAGTAGTTTCTAAAATAACTCAAATTAATAACAAGTTATAAATAATACTTTTTATTTTATTTTATTATAAAATACATAATTTAAAAATATAATTTCTCTCATAATCCTATCTTAAATCCAAATCTTATACCGAATTCAAATCCGAATCCAACCCCACTTATAAACCAAACGGGCAATATACTATTCCTAAACGTATGGATAAAATAACATCCCACATATCTATCTTGGCTCCATGTTCTTTATTCAAAATTCAACCAAATCATACTTTTCAAAATAAATAAAAAACCTTTTTATATAAAATTCTTCACCAAGTCAATATATTTAGGCACAGCCACCACCCATCCATATTTATTATTTTAACCACTACAAAAACATCGGAATCTGTCTTCTCCGCCCACAACAATAAACCACTCAGATCACATCACATTCTAAATATATTACATAGAAAAAAATCAGTTAAAGTTAGTTAAGAATGAGTATAAAAAACTACACAGTTGAAGTTGAACCGGCGGTTCAGGCTAAAGATGGTAGACCCTCGATGGGTCCGGTTTATAGAAGTATCTTTGCTAAAGATGGGTTTCCTAAACCTGTTGAAGGGCTAGATTCTTGTTGGGATGTTTTTCGGTTAGATCTGTTGCTTTTTAGTTTATGTTTTTTTAAGTTTTTGTTTTTGTGTTGTGTTTTTTTTAAGGATTTGGAGATGTGGGACGTGTTTGATTTTTTTTGTTTTGTTCTTGTTGACTTTTAGTTATGGTTAGAGTTTGTTGATTCTATAGGAAGTTGATTGGATTTTGGTTTTTTGAGTTAAGTTAAAAAGTTTGATTTTTTTTAAATATATGAAGTGATGAACACTAATCTCTAGGTCAAACCTTGTTTTATTAGTATGTTTGAGATAAGCAGAATTCCATTTACCCGTAAATTGCTTATCTTTCTAAATGCAGTAGTAAAAAGTTGATAATTGTTTTGATCAAAGTGATGAACATTAAGTTTAATAGGTCAAACCTTGTTCTATACGTGTGGAGTTGAAATTTGTCAGTTTTAATTTGTTAATAGTTGATCGTATTGTTGACATAAGCAAAGTCCCAAAAATCTTTGAATTGCTTGTTTCTTGATGCAAAATAAGTAGATAAGCAACTTAATTAAGCATCTCCTGTTCATTCTGTCTCAAGATGTTTACGATGCTGATCATCATGTCTTATAAAAGTTTTTAACTTTATATGTTTTTTCATCATCTTGTTTAGACACAGGAGTGTTTGGGGTTGTTTATTAAAATTGCTTATTTGTGTATTTTGTTTTAACGGATAAGCAGTTTGTGTGTGTTTGGGGATTTTGCTTACCTTACCTATGTGTGATTTTGAGTGAGATAAGTTGTTTGGTTAAGCCACTTGAATTTGCTTATCTAGAGCAACTTATAATAAAAGTATCAGCAGGTATTAACAAACAATTCCAAGTTCTTATCTGCTAATTTCTATGTCCGTGCATACAATGGGTTATGAGGGTAAAACAAGGACCGAGCTTTGGATCTAAAGTCTGCGACGACGATATGATTCATAATCACAGTGGTTTACTATAATTGGAGGGAATCACCCGATGGGAGTTTGCTTGTTTTAAATCACGTGGACGAGATAAATTGCATGAGTGTTTGACACGGTTATTTAAGACTAAAACATTGTAGGATAAAACTAGAAAATTTATTCATATGAATGATATCCATATCAAGTAATTTTATTCCTCACGAGTCGCGAGTATCTTAGCATAGGAAGAGCTATAGTAATATACAATGCTGTCTCTTAATCCAGTCGCTTTTTAATTATACATATTGCACATTTTGTGTTTTTAGAATATTCCATGGACTGAACAATGGTTGGTGGGATGTTTTGGTGCCCTTATTATATCATGTAAAAAAGTATTAACTATTAAGTTTTGAAGATGTATTAATTTTCGGTTTGTTGATCTTCCTTTTCTTGTTTCTTTATACCCCTTTCTATTGATTTAAATTTTTTTTTTGTTATGTTACAGCATGTCAGTGGAGAAATGCCCAAATAATAATATGCTCGGTACTCGTAAACTTGTGGATGGAAAGGTATACTGATGCCCACTATTTACAACTCTTGAATTTCATGTCACTTTCACCATATTTATGTGTATCCTGTTAACTCACAGCATGGACCGTACGAGTGGTTAACTTACAAACAAGTATATGACATTGTTATACGTGTTGGAAATGCTATTCGCGCATGCGGTATCCAGCCCGTGAGTGACTAGTTCCTTTCTTTAAATAATTTTTTAATAATTCTTGTTTAACATTATAGTTAGTGTTTATATTTAAACTTGATTGATGTAGGGAGGAAGGTGTGGGATATACGGTGCTAATTGTGCAGAATGGGTTATTAGTATGGAGGTATTAATTTCTCTTTGGTATTTCAAGCCGATTTAGATAACAATTAGTTTACTTTATTGTTGGAACCTATTAGATCAATGTCTAATATTCTCAATTTGATGCAGGCGTGTAACGCTCATGGGTTGTACTGTGTACCATTATACGACACCTTAGGTAAGTACTCAATGTTATTGCTCAACGTGTTTTCTCAAAATGTGTATTTAGTTATTTATATGTTATCTGGTATCTATGTTTTACTTTTATCTTTTTGTTTGCATATAGGTGCTGATGCAATTGAATTCATCATTTGTCATGCCGAAGTTCCGCTTGCATTTGTTGAAGAGAAAAAGATCCCTGAGGTAATTGGTCATGCTCAATTTTATTCACAATCAATATATTATTTGTTATAAAGTTTAACAATCGAATTGATAAATTTACGTTGTTTGTTTAGTTGCTCAAAACATTTCCCAAATCGGGAGAATATCTGAAAAGTAAGTTACTCATCATGTCTAAGTATAATTCTAATACATATTTATGCAAACTGATATAGTAATATTTTTTATGCTTCTTTTTAGCAATTGTGAGCTTTGGGAAAGTTTCAGCCGAGCAAAGAGAACAAGCTGAAAAGTTTGGTTTGGCAATACATTCGTGGAATGGTTTCTTATCAATGGTGCGCTCTTGTCACTTTGTATTACTTTTATTAAAGTTAATAATGGTTTAATTCTCAAACTTTCGACGATTTGGAGTTTTAATCCTAACGTTTTTTGCCAATGTTTCTATCTGGTACTTCTTTCTTCATGTTTGTCTCTACAATCTTTTTCTCAGCATATATATTTTTTATTATATATACATGTTTAATATGTCAATTTTTGTTAAGTTGACAATTAAATAATAAAATTGAAGGGACAAAACTATTGAGAAAATTAAAGTTTGGATACAAACATTGACATAAAAGTAAATGGATAAAAAACTTTGCCTAAGAAATATAAGGGTCAAACCTCCATATGGGTATCGTTGTTGTTATGTATAAGGTTTACTAGTTTAATGATTAACCACATCAATCTGATTTTGGTGAATTTTATTTACTCGTAGGGTGATGATAAAAACTTTGACCTACCATTGAAGAAGAGAAGCGACATATGTACAATAATGTACACTAGTGGAACAACCGGTGATCCTAAAGGTGTTCTTATTTCCAATAATTGCATGGTATCACTTATAGCCGGTGTCAATCTTTTGCTAGATAGTGCAAATGTATCAGTAAGTTCCCACCCTTTGGTTCATTGATAAAATGAAACTAAAAGTTGGTAGTTTTCTTTCGTTACTAATATCTTCTCATATTTGCTGATAGTTGAATAAAAACGATGTTTATCTCTCGTTTCTACCGCTGGCTCATATTTTTGATCGGTTGATTGAAGAATGTTTCATCAACCATGGTGCAGCTATAGGTTTTTGGCGTGGGGTGAGCTATTGCTATCTTTTGCACTTCATAGAATCTATTTGTTATAAATCTGTAAACATTGTCTTCTGTCACATACAAGTCTTACAATTTATAAGAGTTTACCTTATCAAATTTCATTATGTAAAACATGAGATATCACTTTTTAAAAATATTGAGCATCATAAAAACGACTACATAACATTTGGCATCTTAAATCAATCCAACTTTTTTTTTTTGGGTAAAGGGAGAATACCCCGGTAAAATAATCAATCCAACTTTTATGACATTCTTCATCTCATATTTCCAAAGCTTCAGATATAATATTCCAACGACACATTTTCTTAGAAACTTAATGTTACAGAACAAAACATTTACAAAATGTTCTTTGAGTATGTGAATTAGAAAAGTATGAAAAGGCCTAAGTCGGTCAAATCTACTGGATTGCTAGTTGGATCAATGGATCAAGACCTGTTGTGTGTATATTAAACGTATCATAGATACCTGTCGTGATATGAATAATTATATATACAGGATGTTAAATTGCTAATCGAAGACATAGGGGAGCTGAAACCTACTATCTTCTGTGCTGTTCCTCGAGTCTTAGATAGAATCTATTCAGGTATTTTTTCGTCAGTGATACCGTTCTTTCATATATTATCCATTTATCTGTTACTAAGTGCTTTCTTATTTGTTTGTTAGGTTTGCAAACGAAAATTTCCGGTGGGGGTTTTATTAAACGCAACCTATTTAATCTAGCATATCAATAGTAAGTATTGATAAATATCACTCTCGCAACTTCTAGATTTTGTTTACATATTTGCTGATTTGGATTTTTACATTAAACTTCTGCAGCAAGTTGCGTAATATGGAAGGAGGAAAAAAACATTACGAGGCGTCTCCACTAAGTGACAAGATTGTTTTTAGCAAGGTTACATATTTTATACCATTTTTTTCTCATTAATATAATTCTGATATAGCTCGACTCACTTTATCTAATTTCTGCAGGTTAAGGAGGGGCTAGGAGGTAGAGTGCGTATTATTCTATCTGGAGCTGCTCCATTAGCTCCACATGTAGAAAAATACTTGAAAGTAGTGACATGTTCTCATGTTCTTCAGGGATATGGTACTCTCTTTCTTTACTTGAACTAAAACGGGTTGGTTTTTGTATGGGCTGAAAAGGGCGAGAGCGTGTTAACCTGAAACATTTTATACCAGCAAAATTTAATAATTTTTATAGAGTTAGCTTGTTAAATATTATAAGACATAGAGTGATAGATCCTCCCTGGTCCGTACTGATTGGCACTTTCATCAACCAAAGAATCATTTGCATGAAGGGCTTAGACCTGGGTATCACAGATGTCAGGGTGAGCACAAAGGGTTAAGCAGCCATCTTGTGGCTATTGTTGCGACTGGTTAGCTATTCGTATCTTGGGCAAAAATATTGAGCAAACTTTGTCTTTTCCAATATTTGGTCACCCTAGGGGGGTAGGTATGGGTACTAGGAGATGATACTCATTGCAATCCATTATTTTTGCTCAAAAGGATAGGTATGGATCATAGATAAATATGCCACTAGATTATTGTGCTCCCTCACATTGTACTCATGCCAGCATCCACTATCCCAGGGCCAAGCCCTTCATGTAAGTGTTTCCTTTTGTTGAGGCGGTATGATGTGTCCTGCTTGGGCATGTGTCGGGATCCATCGTTCAGTGTCTGTATATCAATACCAAAATCACGTCTTTTTTTATGTTTAGATACAAGGATTCAGCTGGTGTTATGTTTTATAAATACACTTTGGGCGACTTTAGATGCGTTAGACCCATTTGACATGCTTCCTGTAAAGTTCAAATCCATTTCTACTCTACCATCCTGATTTGACCTGTTAGTGGAATACATAGCCCAAATCGATCCGTTCATAAGTAACTGGGTCAAGTTCGGCATCTCTACGACGTGATGACATGGATGTAGATTATTATTTTGAGCAACACATGGATGTTGAAATTACTTCAACTCGTGATCTTTTGTAGCCTAGATTCACAATTATTGTGCTGAAAGGCCCAAATCATTACAAAAAACAAGAATATGTTCATTTACCTAAAACCTACGAGTAATATCTTTGTTTCTTTGCAATTTAGGCCTGACGGAGACCTGTGCCGGGTCATTTGTTTCAATACCAAATGAAATGGGTATGCTGGGTACAGTGGGCCCACCAGTACCGGCTTTGGATGCTCGTTTGGAGTCTGTTCCCGAGATGAATTATGACGCATGTTCAAGCAAACCAAGAGGAGAAGTATGCATACGGGGAGATGTTTTGTTTTCAGGTTACTACAAGCGCGAGGATCTTACCAAAGAAGTACTAGTTGATGGCTGGTTCCATACAGGTGTGACTTTAGTGAGATGTTTGTTTTAATAGCTTTTTTGGTATGATAATGGCTGTAATTAAAATGTATTCTCTTACAGGTGATATTGGTGAGTGGCAACCAGATGGAAGCTTGAAAATTATTGACCGGAAGAAAAACATTTTCAAGCTTTCTCAAGGAGAATATGTGGCGGTTGAAAACTTGGAGAATGTTTATGGACTTGTTTCCGACCTTGACTCGGTATGCATTTTAACAACAACATATCATTTTAACTGGGGCGGAGCGAAAAAGCTTACTTATAAAGTCATAATAAACCTCAGTCCCGCTAAAAGGAAATGGGCCTCATTGATCGAGGTCAACAATATATATTTGTATATGTGACATGACATCAACGCTTAACTGCCATTTCAGGTATGGGTATATGGAAACAGCTTTGAGTCTTGTCTGATTGCTATTGCCAACCCAAATAAGCAAGCTGTTGAAAAGTATGCCGAAGAACATAATATATCTGGTGACTTTGAGTCCCTATGTGAAAATCCCAAGATTAAAGAATACATATTGGGAGAGCTCACTAGAATTGGAAAAGAGAAAAAGGTTCTTTCTTTAAGACCCTAGTCCTATATTATACACGTTTTCAAATTTATATGTTCCTAAAAACCATTTCTTCTTGCAGTTAAAAGGTTTTGAATTAGTGAAAGCTATTCACCTTGACCCTGTTCCATTCGATATGGAGCGTGACCTACTGACGCCAACATTCAAGAAGAAAAGGCCACAGATGCTCAAATACTACCAGGTATCCATCTATAGAGACATATCTTTGTGCAACAAGTTTTGTTTTTTAATCGTCGAATGGCCTTTCTGACAAAAATACCTTGTTTTTTTTGCAGCCTGTAATTGATAACATGTACAAGACGCTTAACAAGAAGTGAGTTGCTGCTGCATAAGGATGGTGTCTTACTGTCTTCTGTTTTTGAGTAATGGTTTCAATCATCTTTAGCAACTCTGGATTTGTTTTGAACTTTGATATGTGATTGTACAGCTGTGTTATATGTCGAGTTAATTTGTGGACCATAACGAAGTGACAAATTGTATTACACCACCTTATCATTATTTATTTATGAAAACTGCATGGAACTTTTGTATAACGAAAAACGAATGTGATTGTCAATAAAAGCTCGATACTAAAACCATGTTTCTGGGAACTGTGTTGTATAATCCAAGCGCTCGCGGTTTTGTGGTCAAACTTCTAGAGTGTTGGAGCATGAACATTATTAGCTTACTAGTAACTGCTAGAAGCAAAATTTTCAGAAGTTACAAAAGGATGATGCTTATACTGGTTTTTAATCTTCACTCGCTTCTTTAAGAAATTTGACTTTACAAGTGAAGTCTCAGTTTCGAGTCTTGGAATCAACAAGTGAAGTCTCAGTTTCTAGTCTTGGAATCATGTTCTTTCTCTTAAGAGTGATGTACCTCTGACGTCGTTACGAGTTCTGGAGAGACTTTCATTTTGTTATTTGATTTAGGGTAAAAGTCAAAAAAATATAACTAGGCTATCATTTTATGTTTTGTTGTGTGGCCATTTTGTGTTCACTTGGGTTACTGAACTTTTGATAAACATACACCCCCATAATTTCAATGTTAATCCAAGCAACCTGGACGTACTATTTTAGGTAATTAAGTAACATAAATTGTCATGTATTTCAAGTTCAAATGATGTTTACGTATATTTTTGTAAAGTTGAGTAACCCAAATGTATGATTCCTAAGTTTAGTAACCTAGTGTGAACACATGAAAGTTGAGTAACTTAGGCGAACCTTTTAGAAAAGTATAGTAACTTCTTTGTATAATAACCCTTGTTATTAAAAGTCAAAAAAATATAACTAGGCTATCATTTTATGTTTTGTTGTGTGGCCATTTTGTATTCTGTATACATCATACTTTTTAATTCCGTCTATTACGTGTATTGTGACTATTTTACCCCTCTTGTTAATAGAAATGTTGATAAATTGGAGGGTAAAATGATGACAAAATAAACGCGATAAACGAGTCTGATGGAATAAGAAAAAATAAATATGGCTACACAACAAAGCAAAAAGTGGCAAGTTCGTTACATTTTTGTGTCATTTGTCCTTTAATTTAACCTTCTCAAATATAGCAAATATAGCGTCATAGATAAGCTATTCGAAAATATATCATCTCTCTATCGAAGTTTGCTAGAGCAAAAACAAGTGAAAGAGAAGCACACAAATGTGTTGCAGGATCTATATTCATATTGGAACTTAAGATGTTGCCCAATTTTACAACACAAAGCACACCAAAAACAAGTGAAACTGTGAAAGGACTACTTCATGAAAGCTCACTTGCAAGTAGCAACAAAACATCTCTAAGTAATTAACCTTTCTTTACCACTCATCTATATAATCCATACTCGAGTCTATACTACTAATATAGAGGATGAGAAAGAGGATGGCACTTCTTTTAATCTCTCTCTTCACTCCTTTCTTCTCCTTCTTACACACTTTAAAAACGTAAATTAACCGAAAAATCACTCCTAGAAACCACTTTCTTTAGTAGCTTCTTGTTTGCCTTGTCTATCGACTTAGGCCAACGTGTAGCTTGAGATTGAGACTTCTGCTGGTGAAGCGGTGTGGATGTAAACAAACTCCATGCTTTTACCGGATGGCAATGAGCTAATCCATGTTGGGAAACCGTATGAGCCGCTTGTGCTCTTGGTTAGACCCCATATAGGACCGTAAAGTTTGGAGACTGATAAGTTAAGGTTCTTGATTGTCTTCCCTGATTTGTTGGTTACTATGGCTGAGTATCTGTAGTATGTCTTCCCGTTTGCTACCCATGAAGTTGTAGTCTTTTGCTCAATTGCAATAGGAGCTAAACAAAGCAAGGAGAGAATCTTTAATCAGAATTTGTTAAAAAAAATCGCAACTTTTGATCATAAATTGAAGAATGAAAGAAATTTCTAATCAAGGGATTAGGAAAGCCAAAAATCTGCACGGACATATTAGATAGATCAATATTACCTGAAAATGAAGTTTCTTTAACTGGATTAGGCTTTGGGTGAGCAGCTACGGGCTTTGGTTGAGCAGCAATAGGCTTAGCAACAGGAACTTCAACTGCAAACGATAAAAGAAAACGTTTAAGTGCAAGAAACATAACAAAAACATTACACACTCAAAAAACTTTAAACATACCAGGAAGTAGTTGGTTATAGCCACCGTGACCGCCATGGAGCCTAGCCAAAACACCAAGAAGTGGGGCATTGTTATAAGTAGCAGGCTCGTCTGATTGAGTTGTATTCTCTGTTGATCAGCAAAATTGTCATAGGCATCAGGAACCCACCAACATAGCACCAACAAAGGTTCAGGGTCTCACTTGCTGTTCTACTGAACATGTTGCATAACCACTCTCTAAGTGACGAACGATGGTTTAAACCTTAACAAACGAAACAAGTGATGAATACTCTTTGGTGCACTTGTTGCGGCATAGTTCATTTCAATCATCCAACCATGTAATGTTGCCCTCGGATTGTCACCTAAGATGTAATCAACCTAAAAAGTCAAAAAAAAAATTAGAACATCGTCTAGATGTTATAATTACATATAAAAAAGCGGCCTCCTATTATAAGAACAGGCAGATTTCATTACCTGGGACTTGGCAAATGCAAGTAGCTCCGAAGGGGCAACGCTGCCAGAAGAACAATGTAGGTCTTTTCGTGCAGACGTTAAGTAATCAGAGTAAACAGTCATAAGAAAAGATGCACTTGTGACAAATTGCAAGTTGTTCCATCTTTGCTTATAGATTAGGCCACCGGGAGTCTTCTGAACATTTTGATTACCCTTGCCGAGACACGAACACATGAAAGATTCAGCCTTTTCTTGGTATTTTCCAAACACCTGAGCATGACTACCGGCTTTCCCTCCCATTAGAAACTGCATTTGATCAGAATACGAAACCGTCATTACCCTATTTGAAAAGCGTACAAATAATGTGCAACTTATTAAACACCTAGCTAGTGCTTCAAATTTTTCCTTCATTATAATCTGAGTTACATAAACGTAACTGTCAGTATTTTAAACGTAACTATAAATTTCGATATTTTTCTAAATGTGACCGTAAAAAAGTATCTAGAAATATAGTCCTTTCTGAACGCGTGTTTCTTAGTCGTCTTGTTTTATAATGTACATACAATACCAACATTGTATTAAATACCTTAGCGACAAGGGTCTGGACACCGGCATACTTAACATCCCAACCGAACTCGGTCATAGCCCACCCGGTCCCACCGAGTGCGTCGCCATTTTTACCAAGGTAATCCAAGTAATATTGGTTGTTAGTTGCCTTGTACATCCAAGCAGCTGCCCACAACAATTCATCCTACACAAATCAAAAAAAGAAAAAAAGTTTAACTTTTAACATAAGGGTAAATAAGTCATTTCATAAGTAGTTTGAGAGATTGCAATCACATACAGCGTATCCACTGACTGATCGGTAGTACTTCTGGGCCACAGTAATACTAGAGTCGTATTTACCCCTGTACTTGTCGGCAAAGTCAAATAGCTGTAGCCAAAAAATATGCAATTTAGTAAAACAATTCTTAATGAATGTTTGATATTTAACAGTAAAAAGACAAGTTCGAGAATGCATCATTTCTTATAACTCATTGTCTCATAATAAATGTTCACGTTTATATTTTGAGTTGTCTCAAAATAGATGTCATCAACATATTCTAACCGATAGAAAAAAACATTAGTGAGTAAACGATATTTTGTTAGTTAATAACATAGTTAGTGTCGTAGTGTGTATCCTTATAGCAGGGTGTGGGTGTCGTATGGTGCGTAATAGCCCTATAGCGTCGTATTATGGCACGAGATAATATCAAACCTTAAGTTATAAGGCTCGGCGTCAAATTTATCAGCTAAGCCATCAGGCTTTTTCTTTTTCTTCTTCTTTTTTTTTTTTTTTTTTTTTTTAAATTGTGGAGTCCGGAGATGTCTTATGAGTGACGAGAGAAGGTGTTTTAGGTTAAATTATAGATTTTGAGTTATAAGAAAAAAAAAAGTGTCTTTTGCTTAAAAGTTTTTGTTCGCTGGTACTACTACTCAGTAAAAACTAAACTGTGGCAAGGGTAAAAGGGTAAGTTTAGTACACCGACAATATTAAATAAGGATAGAGTTACAGGTAGGTTAAGATATCTACGGTTGTGAGGAAACCTTGTACTTTGAGACCACATTATCCGTGAAACACAGCAATTATACCTAACTTTTATGACCAAACATGTGCGCCGAATAAATTCTACCATCATTTTCCACAATTACCCTTTTTTTCCTTCTTTTACTTGTGTTATTTTGCTTTTTATGTCTATCTACCTAATACATTTACTACTGTACATGTATTAGAATTTTAATATAACTTTTTTTTAAAAAATGTTCATAGTAAACTTACTCATTTACTAGCAACTTAAATTTTACAAAAATCGACATTGTTTTGAACAAGAGAACAAGAAAATGATACATTTTTAACCGACCCAACACGACTTGTTTAGCCTCATTCACGAAAACATGACACATGACGCGGGATACATTTCGAAAGTGAAAATATTATGAGAGTAACTCTTATGATAATCAAATCATACTTTCCCAAATATACTATGTTCTGTACTACTTTACTATAAAATTACTACTAGTACAATAACAAATTGCGACTCATATACTATAAAATTACAATTAGTACAATTACACTTGTAATGTGATGACTCATATACTATAAAATTTCCATACAATGTGCCATTAGTATTTTCACATATTTCAATAATAAATAACATAAAATGTGCTTTATAATTTAGCTCACTATGCACTAACAAATTGTTGCTTCAATGCAATGTTTCTTGTAGCTTTTGCCTAAAAACTTGTACATGACAAAAGGAAATATCATTTTCTTAACTTGAAATTTCAAATTCAAATTAAACCAACACTGCAGAATGCCATATATAGTGTGCATTTAAAGTTGAATTTAATTACAGTATGTATTTGGAAAATGTAGCTTTGGAAAATAAACTATAAAAAGAAAGTTGAGATTAATGAGTTATTCTATGATAGGCGCATTATAAAGAGGTAGCCACCTATAGCTACCTATGCTAAAATAAACCGCCAAAAACATGGCAGACAATAAAGTTAAAAACAGTAACTGTTTTTACACCAACCGTTTTTTGGTCATAGTTACTTTTTTCTATTTGGCAGCTTTGCACAAAATGACCACAAGAATTAATGCTTGTTGTTCACAACTTCACATTTAACTTTATTTGTGTATATTGTGCCTAAAAAGATGCGAATATATGTAATAAAAAATGACTACAAATTGAAGCGTAAAAGAAGCTAAACGAACCTGATATGCGTGGTTAAGAAGCTCTCGCGAATAAGCAGGGTTGGAGCGATGGAAAACGATGGAGGCAGCAGCCATTGCGGCTGCGGTTTCTCCAGCAAGATCGGAACCTGGGTTGTTTTGGTCAATTCTATAAGCATATCGTGAAGTCGTCATGTCCTCGGGCCTTTGCCAACAATAGTGATCGGTGTTACCGTCTCCCACCTAAGTAAAACATTATTAATAATTTTAAACATAAACTTTAAAACCACTAAAATTTATGTATAATTATCATTACTTTTTGTTCTAGTTTCATATTTGTAGGTCCTGTTATACATGACCCACAAATTTATACCTTAAAATCAACATCAACTTTACCGTTATGTCAAAAAACTATACAAAATATCTTATTTTTAACCGCTAATTAATATCTTATTATTTACTAGTATATTTTAACAAGAAAGTTCACGAAATCATCCCTTGTTTTAAGGAACGACTCTATTTTCTCGGTAAAATGCTCAAAAAAATAGTATTATTTTAGCTAGTTCACTACATTTTTTAATTTCCTTTTTCTATTCAAGGATTGAGCTTCTAGACCATCAAACTTCATATTTCAACACCAAGTAGGTTATACAATATGTCCACTAAATATCTAAACTCTTGCCAAAAAAATTACTATTAGCAATTTTATTTTTGGAAAAAGACACATGCGTAAAAGTATCACTAAACTTGTCACTAAATCAACATGACAAAAATTTATTGGTTTCTGGAAAAATGAATTTGCTGTCACCGACGGAAATGGTGACACATAAGATTATACATACATTTAGGCGTGTCAATTAGACGTGCAAGGGCTCTTTATTTTTACCATATCACAAAAAATGAACAAGAAAAGCCAAGTCAAAGAGTAGGTACCTCTCCATAGAGAACATGAGGTTGAGGATGAGCTTTGATGAGATAATCAGTACCCCATTTAACAGCATCCATAGCATGACCAAGTTCACCACTAGCACCCATTTGATTTCCATATTCCATTATACTCCATGACATCATTGTCACTGTAAATGCCATTGGCAGCCCAAATTTCACATTATCCCCTGCATCATAGTACCCTCCTACCAAGTCCACCTTCAATATTCACAAAACTTTAATCAATTACAATTATACCCTTGTAAAAATTTCAGTATTTCAAGTTACATTTTATTCAACTAGCCAAAATATGGAAATAAAGTTACTAAAAGAGTTTAGTTAGCACAATGTCGAATTTAGCCTTATGAAAACATATTAAAAATAATAATGAGAAAATGTTATATGTTGTTGTTATTTTCAAATCACTATTTCAAGACAAACATTGACAATAACTGCGACAATAAATAGTACTCTAATTACAGATTTAAGATATTAATAATATTTAAGAAGATATTTTAGTTAGCATAAGTGACAAAATGACTCATATTTAGTCTCAAAAGAACAAAATTTCCCATGTGAAAACACATTTTTTTTATAAATGTACACTTGTTAAAGTTTTATGAAATTATGGGTAGAACCATAATAATAACGGATGTGGTTTTCTCTGTTTATGGTCTTTTTACTCAGATGTTCCCTCGTTAGTTATATTTTGTGACAAACTAAAAACATTGGTAAGTAAGAGTAAGTAATTAATTACCCCATTGGTTTTGCCATCATAAAGGCCAGAATTACCCCCCATTTAAACTCTCTTGACTGCTAGGAAGAACATCCTGATCTTTGAGCTTCAAAAAACAAATGCTTCTTACTTAAAGCAGCACCATAATCATGTCCACCTCCTAAAGCCAAAGGCAAAACTCCCATAACCATAAACAAAATACTAATCCCCATTGAACACATTTCTCTTTCGGGTTTTCGAGAAAATGGCTTATTAGCCAAAATGACAATGTGAATTCAAGTGTTAGAGAGGTGGTGAAGAAAAGAGAGAGATGGGAACAAGTGAAGGAAAAGAGTTGGTTTATATGGAGGAGATGAAAGGGAAGGTGACAAAAGTGGTGATTAATAAATGTGTTTTCTTGAATTATATAATTTATTATTAATGTTTTTCTAACAAATATTGGTTATTTTTATGTGTGTAAATTCAAGAATGAAGGGTTTTTGCTAGTATGAACAGGTGAGCAAAAGAGAGCAATGCATGTGAGCTTGTTGGGTTCATTTACTAGGAAATATCGGTGGTTTTTCTATTATTTATTTTATTTCTTTTGTAACTTTATTTATTGTATAACACACATGTGTGTGTTTTTGTTACGTTCGATCGATGCTTAATCGATCAGACGAGCTTCTGGTTTTTTGTTCAACCGATTTATAAGTGGTCAATTGGGTCTTTTGTTCAAAACTCGCTTTCAGTAAATGAACCGATTCTCAGTTTCAACCTGCTGGATCAACCCGAATTTTAAAATATTTGTTTTAGTGAGGTTAAAAACAATACTCTCGGTTTCCAAAGCATGCAAAATTAGTGTTAATGTAATTCGAAACAATTATAGCTCGGCCAGAAACTAATAATTAAAAATCTACTAGAAGAAAGTGTTGATATTTTGGAGAGGGCCATGACTGGTCTGTCGGCATCTGAAACGCACGAGTATTGTATTGATTTGCTTCTATGGCCTAGTCGAAAGTGTCGAGCTAGCTTTATACATGTTAGAGGCCAGGGTCAAATGAGAAGCTTTGCTTGAATTTGAAGTGTCGTCTTTTATGAATTATTAGATGAATGTCTGACTAGTTAAATTATTGATACAGTATGAGAGCGTCGTTTGCAACTATATGAGGAATCTGTGAGTAGATGTTCACATTTTGCAACCGAAATTATTTTCTTCTAACTAGTATGTACTCTCTTGTCCAATTCTTTTACGAACATTATAACCAGGTGCGAAAACGAGCTGAGCCACTCTTGAAAAGTTCGGAATCGGATCGGTAAAAAGTTCGAATAAATCGAGCCTAAACGAGCTCGAGCCTGAGCTCTATACAAAAAGATCGAGTAGGCTGCGAGCCTAAATGAGCCCTAGAAATATGTACGTCATGAGCGGCTCAACCTTCTCGGAGGCCTAAAGCGAAGCTTTAAAACTGAGTCTTTTTATTAAATCTATTTGCCGAAAAATCGTATATATAAAATTAACTTTTCCAAGTTTTTTATGTGAACTCTAGGATTCGTTTCGCAAAATCATAATATTTCTTTTTCAATTGATAAATGAACCAATAAATCTTATCTTTTTGTGACACTTTTGATCGTAAATAACTTTTAATCAACTTTAGTTTTGATATACTCTTTTCGCTGCAAAAATTGTTACTTAACATTATTCTATACGTCATATAAGTATTACAAAGAAAGTTTAGATTTATAATTTGATTAAGTATACCAATCAGTGTAGCATTTTTCACATGTATAATTTCTCTTAAAACTCTCAGTTTTCAAATTAAATCTATACCATTAATAAGAATTGTAATAAAATGGCTTAAGAACTTTTAAGGTTCAAACGACTACCTTTTTGTTCTTCTCCTATAGCGCTTTTAAATTATGATGCTAAAATCTGTAACTTAAAGTTACATTCTACAATCTAATATTGGTCAAATTTACTTTCTAGTGATGTAGAGCTTGAACTACAATGTTATAAGAAAATAAAGGATCTAAAAGTCTCTCGAAGTTTTTACAGTTTCATTGTCATTCCGTCTATCATATTTACCATTTCTACAAATAGCTCATTTTCCTTTTAATTTTTCGTTCTACATTCGTTTTTCTTTACCAATTTTTTTAGCGAAAACTAAAGCATCTTTAAAAGCAATTTTTTATTGAAAAATGATACATAAGTAGATGAGAGAGTCAGAGAGTGAAAGTATGTTTGTGAGTGTGAAAAAATAAATTAACGTTGATTAATCAATGTAAATGGTTAAATGATAGTTATCATCACATGGCTTAAATTTACCTAGCTTATTTTTAATGCAAAAATGAGTCTTTTATATATTTAATATATTTGGTTTTAAATTTCTACAACTAGTAGGCTTGAAAAATAAAAAGTAAACAAAAGAGGCCCAAACTTTGATTATTTAATTTTTATCGCCTGATTGGGGCCTTGAATAATCGAATCCCTAAATATGACGGCAAAAAAACATGTGAGTTGTTTTACACAATGTTTTAAAACTCGGGTTGACCCGAGCGGTTGAACATTGAACCGCTCAAAGACCGGGCCGGATGTGACCAGGTTTTTGCTTGTTTGAAAACCGGATTAAACCGGCGGTTTTTCATTGATCCGGGTTGACCCGGTTTGATCAAACCGGCCGGGTCATGACTTTTTAAAAAAAATCTAAGAAAAGTTTTTTTTTCCATAACCTTTTTAAGTTTAATTGACAATTTAAAGTGGTGATGACTAATATTAGTTAAAATAATCTTACCGGTATTTAAAGTGGTGATGACTAATATTAGTTTAATTGACAATTTAAAGTGGTGAATAACCTTTTTTTACGCGGACGATGCGGTCTTTATTGGCGAGTGGTCTACTAATAATCTTACCGGTATTACTCACATTCTTCACTGCTTTTCTCTGTTGTCCGGTCTCTCGATCAATCTTAAAAAAAGCCATCTTCTTGGAGTTGGGGTCAGAATTGAGAATGTTAATGCCGTGGCTTCGAATCTCGGTTGTTTGACTATGAAAACTCCTTTTAAATATTTAGGGTGGCTGGGTTGTGGAAATTGCTCCTCATCTCAGGCTTGGGTGGATACTAGTAGGTAAAATAAAGGCTCGGCTTTTCTAACTGGAAACTTAAAACACTTTCGGTGGAGGGAGCTTACTCTACTAAAATAGGTTTTGGCGTCGACAACCTATTTATAACTGGTCTATTTGTTATAAAGCTCCTAAGTCTGTTGTTAAACATACGTGGAGTCCTTGCGTAGGACACTTCTTCAACGGGTCGTTCAATGTACGCAAGAGGAAAATAACATGGATTAAAGGACCAGGATTCTCGCCGTGCCAAGAGAAAAAACGACGGGTTAGGTGTTTCAAGTTTTTGTACGCTTAAATAGGGGCTCATTTTTCAAGTGGGTTTGGAGATTTATCTCTCGAGAAAATTCTTTGTGGTGTCGTTTCATCACGTCCATGCACGGTTCCAAGTTACCTATCGCATCTCCGTTTCGGTACTCAACTTGGCTATCCATCATTCGGGAGATTTATTCTCTTAAAGATCGTGGTTGTAGACTGGTTCTCATTGTCGTATTCAAGTGGGAAACGGGCTGCGCACAAATTTTTGGAATGAGGTCTGGATTGGGGACAATCCTCTTTGTGTTTTGTTCCCTCGAATTTACGCCTTGGAAGTTAATAAAAATTATTCGGTGGCTGAGAAATTGCAATCCTCGGTTTCTTCTTCTCTTCGTCGATCAGTTAGAGGAGGGGCTGAAAATTCTCAATTAACTCTTCAAGAGTACATTGCAATGGGCCTCGATCTTGTATAATAATGGAGGATAGGTGGGTATGGGATTTGAAAGGGGACGGAGTTTTTGGCGTCAAGATGTGGCTATCTTCTTGATGATTGCTTTCTGCCAAAAGCATTACTTACTGTACTAGATGGCGTCAAATATGTGCCGATAAACTAATGTTTTCGCTTGGAAGGTTCACTTGTATCGTATTACCACTCGAGTCAATTTGCAACATCGGTGGTGTCTTGGTTTCGGATCCATCGTGTCCGATTTGTTGCTCAGAATATGAAGATTCAGCACACTTGTTTTTTAGTTGCAGGTTGGTCACGGATATTGTTAAGCTCGTTTGTCGTTGGTGGAATCTGGATTGGTCGCCTCTTGGTTCGTATTCCGATTGGCTTCTTTGGTTCAATTCTATCAGATTAAGTTCTAAAGTAAAAGATTTGCTGGAAGGAGTTTTCTACATAACTTGGTGGAGTATTTGGATGTTTCGAAATCATGTCTTCTCTTCTCGTCCCAGCCCCCCGCAAAGATGGTATATTTTTGATGATATAGTGTCGCGTTCTTTCACTTGGATTGACCAGGTTTGATCAAACCGGCCGGGTCATGACTTTTTTAAAAAAATCTAAGAAAAGTTTTTTTTCCATAACCTTTTTTAAGTTTAATTGACAATTTAAAGTGGTGATAACTAATATTAGTTAAAATAATGTTAAAACTAACTTAAAACACCAACTAATATTGTCTTATTATAGTCTATTATAAATTATAATTATAAGTTGCTTGTTTATGCAAATCTTTTCTATAATTTTATAAACATAGAACTTAAAATTTTAAAATTACCAGTAAAGACTCAATATATTTCATAGGTTTAATTGAATGTAAGATAAATTATATGACTATACAAATATATATTTAATATATGAACAAAATATACAAATGTATAGAACCAGATTGACCTGACGGTTTAACCGGTTCAACCGGTGACCCAATGAATAACCTCTCTGACAGTTTTATAGCAAGAGCAGCTGGAGCTACAACTGCTTTTTCAACAACTGCTTTTGCAAGAACTGCTTTAATAACAATATATAGCAACAACTGCTTTCGGCTATTAAACCGGGTCAATTAAAAAACCGGGTTTTAAAATATTGGTTTTACATATATACATGGTCCTAACAAATTTGGGGCCTTAATATAATTGGGGGCCAAAGCCCTAGCTTAACTTGTTTACCACTGAATTATACGTGTGTATATAATGTCTGTACATGTAATTGTGTATAAACGAGCTTAAAAGAAGTAAACGAGCTCGAGCTTTGTGAGATTAATTAACGAGCCGATCTCCATTCGAACTTTTTTTTCTTCAACACATCATATAAATTAGTTGAGCCCTAGCCGAGCTCGAGCTTGTGAAAATTTTCACGAGCTAGAGCTAAAAATTTGAGGCTCGAAACGAACTCGAACCCGAGCTCGAGTTATATATATATATATATATATATATTGAGGCTCGAAACGAACTCGAACCCGAGCTCGAGTTATATATATATATAGTGTAAGGTTCTTTTCAGAACCAAATAAAAGGCGAGAACTGCGAGAACCACATTTGTACTTCTAATAATACACAATGTACAACAAGATAATGCAAAGTGGCATGTTTGAAAATACATGCAGCTTAATTTGAAAGAAATAATAAATTAAGGGCAAAGTGGGAAATTGACTTCTCCACAAAAATAGCACCTCTTAACACAAAAACGGTTCCCCACTTGCTGTAATTTAATCTTCATCTCTATCCGTGCCTCTCAAACCCTAATCACCATCCTTATTTCATTCTCATCAATATGAATTTCGTCCCAACAACACCATCATTTACGAATCCCTTCACTATCACAACTATTACGAACCCATTCTCTCTCACCTACAAAGTTATATTATAAACGAGTGTTGAAGAATCCAGTACTAATACCTTTGTTTGTTGATTTTAACGATTTGTAAATTGATGTGTTTTTCTTGATCCGGTCTCTACAGATTTTGTAAGTTATTCCAATTCAACTTGGGTTTCATATGTAAAGAAAGTACTAGAGTTTTTCTTTATAAAAAAATATTTAATTTTGAACTTTGCTCTTAAATTGACGTTTCCAACTTTGTCAAAGAAAAAAAATATATTTGATTTACACATGGGAGGACCTCATGATCTGGTTCAACAATGCGTTATCTTGTATTCTAAGATATACTATTCTAATAAAGTGAGGTTTTTTGCTTTGTGAAATGTATGGCATAATTAATTTGTACAAGGGTTTTTTTAATTTGCTTGATTGTAAGTATTATTTAATTTGTATTACAGTTCTTTGTTCGTAGATATAAGTTTAGTCTAGAAAATAGATGTATGGCATTTAATTCATTTATTGACAGTATTTTAATTTGTTGTTAATGGCAGTATGCATATGTATTTGGTTATGAATGCCAAAGAGTGTGCATACGTGTTTTGTTAGATTATGCATATATGTAACACTACTTGTTTTGATTAAATTCGTTTGCATCATTTGATATAAGAAAGGATTATGTATATGTGTTTTGTTAGTTGTTATAATCAAACAATTCATTTATTAATTGTTTTTTTGGTAACAGGTACGAGGATGATGAGAATATGAAGAGTGCACATGTGTTTTGTATGTACGATCTAGCGATGTGATAGTTATTATAAAGATGTAAAAAGTGAAGATACAAGTGCATGCAGTAGATACACGTGCACACGGACTAACTTGAGTATGCATATATAAGGGTGTATGGATGAACTCATTTGCACATATACATACAAAGAAATCGATAGTGTATAATGAGGGAAAATACATGTGCATATACGGCAACAACAAATGTGGTTGTGTTAAAGATTGGTAGACACGTCTATACATCAACGAAACTTTCATTTATTCTTTACTTTTAGAAATTTGTATTTGAATGTTATATCACATGATTTTAAATTTTGTGTATAATATTTTTTGTTTTGATTTGTATACATTACATGTTAAATACTTTTGTTTGCAATTTCATGCACTTGTGTAAAGAGTGTGTAAGCAAAACACATTAATGGTTTAAACAATTAAACTTAAAAAACACATGTAAAATTTCATTATATGGAACAAACACATATGCACATTACCTTTTGGAAACATGCATGTTGAAAAAATTATTTCAAAAATAATAAAAAAATAAATTCCTAAAATATAGGATTAAAAAAACGTTTTTTATTAAAATAATTCAAAAAGTAAATAAGAAAGTAATTTTACTATTATAACCTTTTGAATTAAACAATAAAAATAAATATTTATTCAAAAATTTGTTGGTTGATGCTGGTTTATCGCGTCTGTTCATTCATTGGTTATGAAATGAACCCCACCATTTTTATAATATATATATATATATATTATATATAGATATTATATAGATATTCTATATATAGTATAAGCGTGTATGCTTTTTCTTGAGCTCATGACAGTCTCCGGAGCGGGCTCAAACGTGGTTCCTCTGTTTGGACATTTGTAATAGGCAGAAACAAAATCCATTAAGACCGGCAACATTTTGAAGAAGTCGTTATTTTTCATGAAAATTAACACTACAAAGAACTGCACAAAAACCGTAGCAAAAAGGAAAAGAAAAAGAAAATCTTACAAATTTGTCGAATGCAATTTTAGCTTTATAATATAAACAAGTAGCAATAGAAAAGTTAACAATATGCATAGTTTTCAAAGAACCTTATTTTCAGGTGAAAACCAAATGTAATAACTTTACAAGGTGGAAGAACGCAAAACATGGTTGACTTATTAATTAATGCAATACACTCTAAATGTTGGTCGTAAAGTTTTGACAAAATTCTAGTTATCAGAATAGAATTGTAATCATCGTGCGTTCTATCTCATTATTAACCAAACAAGTTAGGTAACTTTTAAGCTTCTTTTTGTTTATGTAAAGACGTAAATAATGAAAGTGGTTGGCATCGCTCAAACTCTCAGAGTACTAGGTACCTTAATTCGTTTTCGTTGGTGTCGTGGGAAAGTGTTACCACATCAAGACTTTCTCCTCTAACATCAGAATCCATCAAAACACCAAAAACACATCTCCCTCCTTAGCATCACGTTTCTGATGTCGTCGTACACCTCACTATTTTTACTTCATTTATTCAAATAAAACAACACATTATTAAACTAAAATTCAAAATTCATTAATAATAAAACAAACAAAAATACATTAAATAAAAAAAGACATAAAAAGTACATTAAATAAAAATAAAACATTAAAATAAAAATAAGACATAAGAATTAAAAATTAAAATATTTTGCTAGGAAAACGGTGTGATTGGATTAGAAAAAGATGAAGAATTGTGAATTTGTGTATTCGGTATTTAGTTTTGTGGGTCGTTGAACAAATTGCGGACCCATTGATTTGGATTCATTTTAAAGTATTATAGATATAGAAGTGAAGCTAAAATTGTTGTGTAAAAATTGGATAAGTTATAATATGATATTTTTAAAGGGTTAAAATTTGGAAAAAACAGGATATCTATTAAAAAAACAGTTAGAAAAGAAGCTCCTCCATTTTTGTCCGCTGTCCAACGTCATATTTTCCAAAAAAGAAAAGAAAAAAGGAGTACAATGTCTGACAACGCCGGCGCGAGACAGGACGGCACGAATGATGGTGTCGATGTGGCGCCGTCGTGCAGCGTTTTCCCGAAAAACGCGAGCCTTGGCGCTGGATACCTTGCTCTCTTAAAAGAACTACCTTATATTAAAAAAGAATGTTAATCTTTCCTGGGAATTACTCCATATAATTAACTTTGGAGCATTGTATCTTTTTTTTAATGCGAACGTACTTACGTACAGTTGACACTTATTTTTCATGTGTTTGATCTTTGAGGAAAGATCAGCTCGCACCCTAAAAGGTCGCATATTGTCACAATTTCCTTACTAGTCTAAACCTTGTGATAAATATTTCTTAGAAATTATTTACGAAGTAATAACTAGCGTGTGCGCGACTAATTTCACATTGTCTTTAACTGTGTGTAATCTACAACACAAGTACACACGCGGATGAAAAAAAATTAAAACTTCTAGAGTAAGTAGAGAAGTCATTATCTCAATAATTTTAGAATTCTCAAGTTAGTGCTAAAAAATCTATTGCTTCCGTTAAAAGAAACAATTGAGCTATTTTTTGAAACAAAAAACAGTTTTTCCTCTGCTTCCCACTAGAGATGCTATTACTCTAGCTAAACAAATGTTGTTACGAATGGATATATAAAACCGTAGCTCATGCAAACTAGGTAAATGGAAATCGCATAAAAAAGTATACTATTTTAGGCCAATTTGAATTTTGGGTACCCAACATTTTTTTTGTTAATTTAAGGTATCAAAGTTAATTTTATGTGCAATGTAAGGTTTTTTGAGGTTTTTTCGACTTTTCGAGAGAGGCTTCAATTCATTTTTCTCGATGAAATGATTAACTAATGTGATGCGTTATTATTATTGAGCGTTTACCAGACATTTCGGCTAAAATTATGGCCGATAATCACTTTCGAAAAGTAAAAAAACTTTAGAGCTCAGGGTATGGTGCGTGGTTTTTGGCGTTTTGGACGAAAACGCGACACGAAAATGCCACAACCACAACATAAGTGGCGTTTTCGTGTCTCACGCCTACATCTTCAGCCCAAATGGTCCGGGAAAACGCGACGTGAAAACGCGAGACACCGTATCGTGTCTCGCGTTTATTTACTTTTTTTTAATTATAAAAATATAGCCGTTAGATAACGGTTTTTTTAAAGTAGCCGTTTTTTGTCCACTTTTACCCACTTAAACTCTATAAAAACCCCATAAAACTTATAATTTTTTCACACACTACTTTCTTATACACAACAATATGAATCCCAACAATGATATGTCCGATTTTTACGACTATTACGCTAAACTCGATATGGATCAATATACACAATATTGCGAATATTTAGAGCAATATGAAGCTTTGGAGGATGATGAAGTCGAAAGTTCGTAAAAAAAATACTTGGCGATACATAGCACGCGAACGAGAATTGGCGGAAGAAAAGTTAAGGCGCGATTATTTTGGGGATGAAAACACGCCACCCATATATCGGGAAGAATATTTTCGACGAAGGTATCGTATGAGTTTTACACTTTTTAAAAAATCGTGCATGATATTATGAATTATGATGTTTACCATCTTCCCGATTGCTTCCTATTTTTTAGACAACTCCCCGATTGTACCGGTCGTTTAGGTTTTAGTCCTCTTTTGAAATGCACATCCGCCATACGCCAATTGGCATATGGTACAACACCCGATGCATTTGATGAGTATTTGCAATGTGCCGAACGATGTTGTTAGGAATACGAAAAGTATCGATCACTTCCAATATAGTTAGTCATAGCTCGTAGATTAATCATATGTAATGTTAGTAAGCTAACCGGGCCAAAGATACATGGAAAGCCCATAAGTTAAGCCCATGGCCGGTTACAAGCTTGATGTATAAATACCCTCTCCACACATGGAGAGGGTGTTGGTTGGTTCATTTCTCACACATAATCTAATCTTTCTTTCTTTGTTACTTTCTCTCACTAGAATTTCTTCATTGTTATTTGGTGTTATAGATTACTAGCATTCTACAATTGGTATCAAGAGCCATGGAGTGATTAGTTTAGTTTTGTGTTTGTTTTTCCTTGTTTCGTTTTTTTACTCAACCGTACCATTTTCTTTTATTTTTTCTTGTTTTTGAAGCTCTTTGGTACACTAAAAGATCATTTACATAGATAAATCTGATCAAGTAACTTTAGGATATAGGTGTACATGCTTTGAATCAAGAAAAACATTATCTTTGTGCATTTTTGTGTTCGAAAAAGCTTTAGAAAGTACAATTCTTGATTTTAAAATTTTTGGCTTAAAAACCATAAAGTCTGCATTTTTAAGGTACCTATAGGCTTAGTAATACTAGTTGTACAAGAAATTTTGAGAAAAAACGATCAAAAGTGTGTCTTTTTGTGTTTTGAAAGATTTGAGTTTCATCCAGTTGAAGGCGAATTAGCAAGTTTCTTATGCAAGGCGAATTAGCAATTGTGCTTTGGAAGGCGAATTAGCAAGTTTCTTGTGCAAGGCGATTTAGCAATTGGTAGTGGAAGGCGAATTAACAATCTTTATTCCTTTGAAAGGCAATTTAACAACTTCCTTTACAAGGCAATTTAACAACTTCTAAAAAGGAAAATTAATTCACTTGAACACTCAAATTTGCTAAAGTAAATTATACAGTTTATCTCTTTGATTTGTAAAATCTCGTGAAACATTTAATTGTCTTCCCGGTTTTATCAAGAGTTGTAAAATCCCGTGTAGTTTCAAGACTTACAACACTCAAAAGACAACTCACTAAACAACACAATTACTTTCAATCACCGTTCGATCCACAAGTAATCTAATAACATCAAATCAACATGGATTCAATTATTCCACTTGGACAAAAGAATACTCTTGCTGAGTACATGATACTCTCTGGTGCTGACAATCGTCCACCAATGTTGGACAAGGACTTGTATGATTCTTGGAAAAGTCGAATGGAACTTTACATGCAAAATAGAGAGCACGGAAGAATGATACTTGAATCAGTTGAAAATGGTCCACTCATTTGGCCTACTATTAAAGAGAATGGGGTGACCAGAACAAAGAAATATGTTGAATTATCTGCTGTTGAGAAAATTCAAGCTGATTGTGATATGAAGGCAACCAATATCATTCTTCAAGGTCTTCCAGCTGATATCTATTCACTTGTGAATCATCACAGAGTTGCCAAAGATTTATGGGAGAGAGTTCAATTACTGATGCAAGGTACCTCTTTGACTAAGCAGGAAAGAGAGTGTAAACTGTATGATGCATTTGATAAGTTTACTAACATCAAAGGGGAATCACTTCATAAGTATTACTTGAGATTCACTCAGATGATTAATGACATGAACGTTTACAACATGAAAATGGAGCAATTTCAAGTAAATACCAAGTTCTTAAACAATCTTCCACCTGAATGGAGTAAGTTTATGTCTGATGTCAAACTTGTAAAATATTTGCATACTACCAACTTTGATCAGCTTCATGCATATCTTGAACAACACGAACTTTATGCAAATGAAGTCCGTCTTCTGCGTGAATGCAATCAAGATCCACTTGCATTTGTTGCAAATCAGCAGATGACACCACCTCACTTTAACACTTATCAGTGTTCATACAATAATCCTCAGCTTCAACAATAGTTTCCACCATCTCAGTTTGGATCAATTCATCCCAATCAACATTACTCATCAACTTATCCATCACGACCTCAATTCTACCATTCATTACTTCAACCATCATATCCATATCAGTCTCAAATGAATCATCAAACCTCATATGTTTCACAAATTACTTATCAATCACCTTAAGTTTCTACACAAGCAATGACTGAGTCACCTCTTGTGGACTCAGGTTTTACTGTTCCTATTTTCTCTCCAAGAGATGATCCAATTGCTTGTCTCAACAAGGTAATGGCTTTTCTAATGGCTGTAGCTTCCTCAAGGTTCCTCTTAACCAATAATCAACTTAGAACTTCATCTAATCCAAGAAACCATGCCACTATTCAAGATGGCAGGGTCACAGTGCAACAAGTTCAGGGGAGAAAAGGTCAAAGTTATTCTGGTACAGGTTATAAGAGTAACGCTACTAGTTTTAGGGGAATCAATGTAAGCAGACATGCAAAGGTTGTTAAATGATATAACTGTCAAGGTGAAGGACATATGGCTAGGCAATTCACTCAGCCTAAGCGACCAAGGAATGCAACATGGTATAAGGATAAAGCAATGTTAGCTGAAGCTCAGGAAGCTGGATAAATTTTGGATGAAGAGCAACTCGCATTTCTTGCGGAACCAGGGGTTCTAGATGGTCAAGCTGTTTAGACAATCATTCCAAACAATGCTGCTTTTCAGACTGAGGATCTTGATACTTATGATTCAGACTGTGATGATATCTCGAATGCAAAAGCGGTTCTCATGGACAACATTTCCAACTATGGTTCTGACGTTATCTCAGAGGTACCTCATTCTGAAACCTATCTTAATGATACGAAAAATCAAAGTGTGCATGCAATGCAAGATTTTAAACAAACACCAGCTGTGAATTTTACAAATAATGAGATACATACTGATAGCAATATCATTTTGTACTCTCAATATTTGCAAGAAACACAATAGGCAAATGTTCAAGATACTCATTTGCAGGCACAACAAGATTCAATGATTTTATCTGTGATAGAACCAATGTCAAAACAAATGATTAATCATGTAAATAATTGGGAAAATGCTAATAAGGAACAGAATAATGAATTAGTAACTGCTGAACTAGAGAGATATAAAGAACGAGTTAAAACTTTTAAACAACGACTTAATATTGATTTAAGTTGTCGTGAAAAAATAATTGATTCTCTAATGGATGATATGATTAAAGAGAAGCTTGCACTGAAAGAACAAGTTGACTCACTTGAGCAAAATCTTTCTAAACAAATCAAAGAAAAGGAATGTTTATTTCAAACATTCACTGTTTTCAAAAGTGAATCCAAAGAAAAAGGAAGATAAATATATGGAAAACGCAATTGATTTGGAAAAGAAGATAAAGGAACTTGATAATATTATTTTTAAAGTGGGTCAATCTGCTCAAACATCAAACATGTTAACTAAGCCATAAGCCTTGTATGATAATATACACAAACAAGCTCTAGGTTATCAAAATCCGTTTTACCTTAAGAAAGCTCAGCGGATTAAACCAACCTTGTATGATGGTCGTGTTATATCTGCTAAACATGTTGCTATGCCTGTGATTGATGATGGGGAAACATTGATTTTGGAAGAAGAGAGTCGATCAAAAATGTCTTAAAAAGAAAAGGATCCAGAGGCCATTAAACAAAACATTTCTCATAAACCTATTGATTATGAAAAATTAAATAGACTATTTGATGATTTTGAGAAACGTTTTACTCCCTAACAAGAATTGTCGGCTGAATAAGCTTTTTGGTTGCGTATGTCCAATCCTACCAGTATACCTTCTAACGCATCCCCTGTCAAAATAGAAGCTCCTAAGGAACTTCCTAAGGTTAGCTTGGTGAATGAAAGCCTTAAAAGCTTAAATTTCACCTTGCCAGGTTTGACAATGTGGTGAAGATAAGGACTACACCTGATGCTCGTACAGAAGGTGAATGGGGGTTTGAACATACTAAAGCTGTTTTTAACAATGAAATTATTCCATTTCTAAATCTTTAAAAGACATCTTCAATGTGTTTGATAGAGATCTTCTAAATGAAATAATGGAAGTACATACAGTTTTTGACCAAATGGACACTGATGTTCAACAGTCTTCAGTTGACAAATAATGTTTGGAAATTGCTAAGAAAGAATTACTTTTGGAAAATGATCGACTCTTACAACAAATCATATCTCAAGAAGTTCTTTTAACTGTGATGAATTCTATGTCTTTGATTGGTGAATATGTGAATATGGATAGAAAGATAAAAGAATCTTGTGATAAGTGTTTCAATCTTGAGGCCGAGCTTTTGAAATCACAAAATACGTTTAATGATCTTTTAAAAAGTTACTCACAACTTGAAAAACATTGTATTTCTCTTGAATTGTCAATACAGCTTAATCAAGAAATTTTTTAAAAAAATGAATCTTGTAATAATCAAAATGCTCTCAAAATTGTAGAATTCTTTGAAAATAATAATTTGAAAGCTCAGCTTCAAGACAAAGACAGTACCATTTGTAAGTTGAAGGATATTATAAAATCAATGAGAGAAAAGTCCAAGGAAGAGAATGTCAAGTATGATTATTGTGATATAGAGACCAAAAATGTGAAACTGGAGAATAGTGTGGCAAAACTAATTTCGGAAAACGAGCGTCTTTGTAATGAGCAGTTTGACTCAATCAAAAAGACACGTGTTCGTACTAAAGAACATAGTGACTCTTTAATTGATAAACTGAACTTAAAATCTGCTGAAAATGAGGATTTAAAAGCTCAAATTCAAGATAAGGTTTTTATGATCACATCATTGAAAAACGATTTACGAAAATTAAAAGGAAAAGAAATTGTTGATATTGTTGCACAAACACCATATGCCCACACTATTGTTCCAGGCATGTTCAAGCTAGACTTAGAACCTTTGGCTCCTAGGTTATTGCAAAATAGGGAAGCTCACATAGAATACCTTAAGTATACTCAGGAACAAACTGATATTCTTCGGGGAATAGTCGAACAAGCTAAAGCAAAACAACCTTTAGATAAAGAGTTAGACTTTTCTTGTAAGCATGCCCAACGAATTCAGGAGTTACTTGTATATGTTCGAGATACTTGCCCTAATGCGACTAAACTTAATGAGAAAAAGTTTGCTGTCACACCCAAAAACAAGGTCAAGAAAGTTAGGTTTGCTGAACCTCTCACATCCTCAGGCAACATTAAACAGGTAAAGTCATCTACAACATCAAATTATAACACACATGTGTTGTCTCCTATAGGATTGAAGTGTTCTACTAGTAATTGTGGATCAAAGCCTACATGCAATAAAAAGAATAATAGGATCTCGCGAACACCAAGTAGGAACATGAAGAATAAAGTAGAAGCCCAACCTAGGAAAGTTAATAAAAATAATAGTGTTGTTGAACCTATTCGTGATGTTGATGTTAAGCATTCACTGTTAAATGCGAATTCTGAACCAATTTCTGCTATTTGTTAGAAATCTATGTTTGATGGTGTTCATGATATGTGTCTTCTTGATTTTGTGGAAAATGTGAATGGCCATGCTAAATCTGCTAAGAAACATAAAAAACAAAATATTTGGAAACCTACGGGTCATGTATTCACTGAAGTGGGATTTAAGTGGAAACCAACAGGCAGAACTTTCACTATAGTTGGTAATTCGTGCCCTTTAACTAGGATCACTTCAACTAACGTAGTGCCTCCTAAGAAAACCATTTCCCACTCAGTTGAAACAAAAAAAGAGCTTAAAGTCTATAGCAGGAAACCCAAAAATGTTAAAAATGTAGGTTCGAGTAAAAAAGCTAAGATTGTAGAATCTAAGAATGCTAACCACTCGGAACCCAATCATACTTGGGGATCCAATGCTACAAATATTCCATCTTCTTCTTTTCTTGTCATGACAGGTTGTCCAGATTGTTCTTTGGTATCTGGACTCCAGATGTTCAAAACATATGACAGGGAACCACTCTTACCTCATAAATTTTGTTAGTAAATTTCTGGGTACAGTTAGATTTAGGAACGACCATATTGCAAGAATTATGGGGTATGGTAACTATCAGCTGGGAAATGTTACTATTTCAAGAGTATACTACGTCGAGGGGCTTGGACATAACTTGTTTTCTGTTGGTCAATTTTGCAACGCGGATCTTGAAGTTGCTTTTTGGAAAAACACTTGCTTTATTCGTAATTTAGAAGGTGTTAATCTACTTTCCGGATCCCGAGACACAAATTTGTACACAATTTCTCTTGATGACATGCTTACAACATCTCCGATCTGTCTTCTATCTAAAGCGTCAAAGACTAAGAGCTGGTTATGGCACCGTCAGTTATCACATCTTAACTTCGGTACTCTTAACAAGCTAGCTAAAGACGGTCCTGCACAAGGCATTCCAAGGCTTAAATTTCAGAAAGATCATCTGTGTTTAGCATGTGCATTAGGAAAAAGCAAGAAATCCTCTCATCAACCCAAAGCTGAAGACACTAACTATGATAAACTATATCTTTTGCATATGGATTTGTGTGGCCCGATGCGTGTGGCGAGTATTAATGGGAAAAGGTGTATCTTAGTGATTTTCGACGATTACTCAAGATTTACTTGGGTTAGATTTTTGAGAACAAAAGATGAAGCTTCAGAGGCCATCATCAAATGCATCAAAAATATTCAAGTTCGTTTGAATGCCACCACCCGTAATGTTTGAACAGATAATGGAACCGAATTTGTCAATCAGACACTTCGTGAATTTTATGAAAATATTGGCATCTCGCATCAAACATCTGTTGCCCGCACTCCTCAGCAGAACGACGTTGTCGAAAGGCAAAACCTAACTCTAGTAGAAGCTGCACGTACAATGTTAATATTTTCTAAAGCTTCAGTATTTTTATGGGCCGAAGCAATCAACACAGCCTGCTACACCCAAAACCGTTCATTAATCCGCCTTCGATACAACAAAACTCCATATGAGCTTATGCAAGATGAGAAACCAGATTGATCATTCTTTTATGTCTTTGGTGCACTCTGTTAATCTACTAATGACAATGACAACCTGGGGAAATTAGATGCAAAAGCTGACATTGGTATTTTCATTGGCTACACGCCCGTAAAGAAAGCGTTCAGAATCTACAACAAAAGAACCCGGAAAATTATTGAAACAATTCATGTGACATTCGATGAGCTGACAGCAATGGCTTCTGAACAATTCAGTTCATGACCCAGGCTTTATTCTTTGACTCCTGCAACATCCAGTTCAGGACTCATTCTAAATATTTTTTCTCAACAACCTTGTATTCCACCAAAAAGAGATGATTGGGATAACTTGTTTCAACCTATGTTCGATGAATACTTCACTCCTCCATCAATTGCTGTTTCTCCAGTTCAAGAAGTTGCTGCTCCGAGAGCTGTGGTTTTAGCCGAATCTACTGTGTCAACTTCCATTGACCAGGATGCTCCATTATAACAATGTCAAATGATTTCAATACCACTAGGTATGAAAATTTTGACAAAGACTTGTGATAGCATTCTTATTCGATGTTGACTTTTAAAGGTTAATGAATAACGATTCTTTACGATCACAGTAGCACAGCAGAAGCATGGTAGGCCCATAACCCACAGGTTTCGTAAATCAAAGTATTTCATCCACCCAGGTTCTATCAGGATCTGAAGAAATTCTATTGGCTGTCATCAAGAGGTGTAGTCTTGAAAATAAGTAGACGTGTGAAAGGAGGTAATTATAATTATGGTGTACAACATAATTATAAATGCATCACACACGTGGACTTGTGACCTTGATTAACCTAACATAAAAATCAAATTCATGCCCAGTACCTACATCTATTCACTATAACTTTCAATTAAATCTCGGGACGAGATTTCTGTAAGGGGTGGAGACTATAACAACCCAATAATTTTCATCAACCTATTTTACTATGATCACAATTGTACGGGGAAATTTTTTGCTTTATTACATTACTTGCATTGTCAATATCTCATTAAGCAAGGTAACTTGCATAACTAAAGTAGACAAGCTCATGCAACCTATCTATGGCCATCCTGTCTTCATATATGTCAAGCAAACATCACAATATGTCAAGTCAATATCATCATATCCTTATTACAAAGTACATTATTCCTATAATGTACCATTCGCAACGTTATATCAAAACAGGCTTTAAACCGTTATCGTATACCTCTAAACCCTAATTCCATGAAGGGTTAATATCTAAAGTGAATGTACAAGCTACTAAAGCATATATACAAGTAATATAACATTTCATTTGAAATATAAACTCCCTCCAAGTCAAGTACAAGTTTTCAAAGCACAATGTACAAGTCATTAAGCATGACATCTAAAATAGCCGTTTTACCTCCGTTTTCATTCTAATTTCTTCACCATCACTTGTGTACAAGCTACTACACTCAATATACAATGTGTAAACCCTAATTATTCTATTCATAAACTTTCATACACATTTTTACACTCAAAACCCTAATACAAAACTCAGAAACCCTAACCCGAGCAAAATACTAAACCATGACCCGTTTCTTCGTTTTTATCCATTGTAAACCTAAACCAATACTTAAATAAGTTGTAATAACATAAATTACAACATTCTCAATCACTTTCCATCATCATTTCACCATATTAACAACAATGTACAAGAAATAAAACTAGAAAACCCTAATTATGCCCTAATTGTAACTTTTGACCCGTTTACTCGTTTTCGCCCATTTTAAACCCGAACCACCTATCAATTCTTGTTATTAATCCTTAATACAATCCTTACAAACATTAATCCATCATTATTGATCAAATGTACACAAATTACAAGCTTAAAAACCCTAAATAAGCCCTAATGAACCCGAAACCTAGTTTCTTTCATTTTGACCCATTTTAACTAATCTTTTTGCAAACAAGCACCTCCATGACTCACCTCCTTCATACCTAAGCAGCTTACACACCTTCTACAACAAATATCTTCATCATTTATAGTTTAAAATTTGCACATGGTCTCTTGTTTCTTCTTGTTTAAGCCGCGGCATCACATGGACCATCCAACACCACAAAGCTACTTTCTAGCTCAAACAACACATCATCTAGCTTCTCCTCATCACCCTCTAGCCCTTACACATGTCCTAACTCAGATCATAAGCTTACCTTGGTCACCAAGATCATTTCACCTATAAATAGGAACCATAACACTTCATTTTTCTTCATCCCCCACTTCCTCCTCTATGACCCTTACATAGAAGCAATACTTTGCTATAATAGATCCTAATAGATCTTAAGAAGGCTCAAGTTCAGAAAGGAAGCAAAAGAAACTAAGAAACAAAGCCCGGGAGTCGTTATTCTAAGCGTACGAAGCTAAAAGTCCTGATTTCGACCCGTTTCTAAGCTATAAGCTCAAACCCAGGTTGTAAGGATTATACTTCTGCTCCTACACTCTTATAATGTTCATATGATCCTAAATATACTCTTTTTAAAGTTTCATAACTCAAATCATGCTCATTTTCCGTTTTGATCCAAAACCATACACCCGAAACCCTAATTTTGCGTTTTTCTTAAAAATAAATGTTATAATGATTAAATATTGTTATAATCTATCCTAGCATGATTAACTAATGTTAAAATAACCACTTTATTGATTAATGAAGGAATTTGAACTTAAAACCCGCGCGTTTACATTTTGAAACCCTAATTTGACCCGTTTTGCTTCCTAGCTTAACGAATCGTTATTTTTAAATGTAATATTTTATATAAAGGATTGATTTTGTAAATATAACTAAACCTTAATCCATGCAAGGGGTATATATCGTAACTTTCTGAAATTAATAACTAGAAGGGCTGAATATGTCATTTTATCAAAGTTATAACTATAAGGGTCTATTATGTCACTTTCCAAAGTACAAGGTTTACTTGGTATATCTTTTAAAGTTGAAGGACCAAAGTCGTAAAAGTGCAAACTCCAAGGGTAAATTCTGCCACTTTTTAAACTCAAGGGTCTAAAATGTAACATTTTGAAAAAGTATAAAAACATGTTTAAAACCTTACAAGACATAACTTTAATTAACGCTTGACGTGCTTAACATTTCCATATATTAATCAAAACACTTAAAACCGATTATATCGTATCACAATACTAGGGAGCTTCATATTAAGGAGTTTCATCTTGGTATTAAATTCTGACTAAGTTGTTGGGTTTACGATTTAAAGTGCCCTAGCTCCTCAAACGTTTACTGAATGACTTCTGAATTATGATGGCCTAAACGGTGATACAATAATTCCAAACTCTTCAATCAAACTCATAACTCTTAAAACTAAAGTTCTAGAGTACAATCTTCCTAAGACTCAACAAATTTACTCAGGTTGCGTGACGTGGCTGTTTACTATAATTTGCTATATCAACCTTCCCTATTAAGATTGTGATAAGGTCGTCATCTTTCATTTTGGAATATTTATTACATCTACATATCTGGTGAGTTCATAGCCTTGCCTTTTAATCTTTTGAATGTTTTATAAACCCGCGAGGGGGATACTTGCTTAATTGTTTTTAATATATACAAGTACTTAAAATCGATATTGTGAAATTCATAACCTCGCATTTACTTATTTACATGTTTTATAAACCCGCGAGGGGGATACATGTTTGTTTACAAACTCTTTTGCATACTTGTTTATCTTATAACAATGTGATTACTTTTCAAAGACTTAAGGAGTTCATAATCTCACATGCTTTATAAACCTGTGATATCTTCTGTAAACCATGAATGCAAGTGTTCTCTAAACTGTATGCTACCCTGATATATTATTGCCTAAATACATGAAAATATCTCTTTGGATAGTATCTCCCAATATCTCTTTGGGTAATATCTCCCGATATCTCTTTGGATAGTAGATCGAAGTATCCCTTAGGGTAGTGACTCCCAAAATATCTCCTGGTAAAGATTCCCGGTTCTATTGAGTTTAAATATGTGATTCATAAGCTTAGGGCAATAATATTGTTTTCTATAATAATTATACTCGTTGCAGTTATTACCACTTATGGGTATATAACAACATAATTTCAACTATTTTATTATAAACCTATGAATTTCAATCAACCTTTGTGTTGACCCTTTTTATGCATGTTTATCTCAGGTAAATGAGCAACTTATGGCATGGAGTGGCATGGACTCGAAGATGGCTAAAACTTGTTGTCATTCACATTTTATGTTTCTAGATTTTGGGACATGCCTTTGTAAAACTCTGATTTGAAATGAATGATAACGTATCTTTTGAACAAACGTCTCTTTTGGGTCGTTTTCTATGATTATGATTGTTGTTTCCATGAAGTAATACCCCAGATTAGGTTCCGCTGCTATATTGTAAAAATGGGGGTGTTACAGATTTAATCATCTAATTTCGTATTGATGGAGATTTTGGAATTTAGCACGTTTAGATATTATGGCATTTGTGAAATTAGTGTATCGTGTATCGTTAATTTCAGGATGAGATTATTTAGTAACTCGAGATATAATAATTTATTAAGTTAGTATAGTGATTTTTATTATTTTATCGTCGGTAAAATTAATGAAGTGTGAATCGTTAATTTCGAGTTAAAAATTTAATTAGAATGTTGAGGTTTGATAATTTATTTATGAGGTAATTAATAAAAAAATAATTTATTTCCCAGCCTCATCGGGAAACATCTTTCCTAATTCTCTCAAGAAGATTTCATCACCTGAAAACACTAAGCCTTTTGTTGGATCACACATTCCATTATTTCCGTATCTATCTCTCGAAGTCTTAAATTCTAAAATTTTCTGTTATATTCTTCAATATCAAAGAATGATCACAAGTCTTTTTATTTTCATACCTTAACTTGTGATATGACTATATCATTTTATGGATTCTCATTCTGTGTTGTCTTATGTTGACAGAATGCCTCCCAAAAGGTCATCAACATCTGCAACACCAGCTATGAATCAGGATGCTATCCGGCAACTGATTGCTGATATTACTGCAGCCCTGGAAGCACAAGCTGCTGCCATGGCAAATACCGACAATCCCAATAGGAACACTGGACCCAGAGAAATTCCTGTAGCAAAAAGAGGAAACTACAAAGAATTCATAAACTGTCAACCTTTCTACTTCAATGGCACGAAAGGAGCTGTTGACCTCATCCGTTGGTTTGAACGTACTGAATCGGTATTTTCTCGTAGCAAGTGTGTCGAGGAAGACAGAGTAACATTTGCTACTGGTACTCTAACCAATGATGCCTTGTCTTGGTGGAATGCATACGCCCAACCTATCAGGGATAGAAACAAGTAAAATATTTAATAGGATCACCTGGACCGAATTAAAAAGGCTCTTGACCAATAAGTATTGCCCTCGAACTGAAGTCAAGAAAATGGAAGACGAATTTTACAACTTGGTTGTAAAAGGAAATGATCTCAAGACTTACGTTAGAAGATTTCAGGAATTAGCAGTCTTATGTCCAAACATGGTACCAAATTCTGAGAAACTTATGGAAGCTTTCATCGGAGGATTGCCCCGAAGCATTGAAGGAAACGTTACTGCTTCAAAACCTCAGACTCTGGAGGAAGCCACCAACATAGCTCACAGACTAATGGATCAAATAATAAAGCATGATTCTGTGCAAGAAACCAATAATCATAAACGAAAGTTTGAAGATAAAAGAAACACCATCGAAAACAACAACTACCCCAAATATCGCAACAACGACAACTATCAAAATAACCACAACGATCACAACCGTAACAATGATTACCACCACCAGCAGAATAGAAGACAAGAAACTGTTAGGACTTATCCTGCCAAAAGATACCATGGAAACCTTCCTTTGTGTACAAGATGCACCCTGCATCACACAGGAGTTTGCACTGTCAAGTGTCGGACTTGCAACAAAGTGGGTCATCTGACCAGAAACTGCAGAAACAAAAGATCAACCGCTGAAAACAACTCTTGAGGATACTCAGGTTCGCCACCAGTTACATATGAAGGATCTTCTGAAACCCACTTCATAAACCCCAAACACCAAGCTACAATCCTTGTCATTTGTTGCTTTTATCTAGAATCCTACCCCAAGACACGTAGCATAAGTATCAACACTCTTAGAGTTTCGGTGATGTAAGATATGTAAATTTATCCATGAAATAATAAAGGGATTATTTCATTTCATCTTGTTATCTGGTGATATCAAAACTCGACGTCATTTGTCAATTCCATTATGTTCAACTCTGAATACTCCCCTCATACCTTTGAAACACTTATTATCATTGAAATACGACGAAAATGGGCATCATTGCAACTAATATCTCATTATTCTTCTCATTACCTTTTATGATTTTGAAAAATCATATCATCTCCTACACATTACCATTTCGATATCATGTTTTTATGCTTAGGTAAGACGATTTATGATCATCTTATTGAAATGAATTAGGACGCTTCTTCATTTAAATAAGAAATTATAAATCTCTGAACTATGAATTTATAAATTCTCAGTTACAAGGATTTGGACGCTTTTCTTTGTAAGTGATAAATTATAAATAAGTAGGCTTAAGTATATAGCATACGTACAAACAAAGTTTCTTTCAATTCGTTTGTACAAATAATTCCTTTTCTTCACTTAATCAGTATCATCATTATTACCTTTATCATCTGTTCATTTCCAAATCTGTATCCCACATGATTAGCAACTCTCTTACAAATTCATAATCATTCCTTGACATCTCTCCGACATCCGACTAAATCTCGAGACGAGATTTCTATAAGGGGTGGAGACTATAACAACCCATAATTTTCATCAAATGCAAAATCAACCTATTTTATTATGATCACAATTATACGGGGAAATTTTTTGCTTTATTACGTTACTTGCATTACCAATATCTCAATATGCAATGTAACTTGCATAACTAAAGTAGACGAGCTCACGCAACCTACCTATGCCATCTATATCTATTTATATGTCAAGCAAACATCATAACATATCAAGTCGATATCTTAATATCATTATTACAAAGTACATTACTCATATAATGTACCATTCGCAACGTTATATCAAAACGGGCTTTAAACCGTTATCGTTTACCTCTAAACACTAATTCCATGAAAGGTTAATATCTAAAGCGAATGTACAAGCTACTAAAGCATATGTACAAGTAATATAATATCTCATTTGAAATATAAACTCCCTCCAAGTCAAAGTACAAGTTTCCAAAGTATAATGTACAAGCCATCAAGCACGATATCCAAAATAGCCGTTTTACCTCCGTTTTCCCAAGGAAACTTGTACAATCCATCAAGTACAAGTTACAAGCAAGTCATATACCTCATTTATAATCCATATTCATTCTCATTTCATGAAATTACAAGAAATCCAAGTTAGAAACCCTAACCCGAGCAAAATACTAAACCGTGACCCGTTTCTTCGTTTTTATCCATTATAAACCTAAACCAACACTCAAATAAGTTGTAATAACTTATATTACAACATTATCAATCATATTCAATCATCATTTCATCATTTCATTACCATTATACACGAATTAAAACCAAGAAACCCTAAACGTGCCCTAATTTGAACTTTTAACCCGTTTACTCATTTTCACCCATTTTAAACCCAAACCACCTATCAATTCTTGATTATAATCCTTAATACCAAATTTACTCGAAATACAAGCACAAAAACTCAAACCATTCCCTAACCCACTTCAATTGAACCCGTGTACACGTTTCTTTCTTTTTGACCCATTTCAAGAGTTTATATTGCATCCAAGCACCTCGATGATGCACCTCCTTCATACCTAAGCTACTTACAAGCACCTTAACTCATTACATGGCCATAAGAAGCTCCACATCTCTTCCTTTTGCACCATATAAGCCGCGGCACCACAAGGACTCAAACAACACACCAAAGCTAGTTTCTAGACCTCAAGACTCATCATGTAGCTTCACCACATCACCCTCTAGCTGCTCCACATGTCCTAACCAGATCTCTAAGCACCCTTGGCCTCCAATACTCCAAACGAGTATAAATAGGGGTGCATAACCCTTCATTTCAACTCATCCCCCACATCTTCTTCTATAACCCATCATAGCAGCAATCCTTTGCTCAAGAAGTTCTTAAGAGGTCCTATGAAGTCTCAAGATCAGAAGTGAAGCAAAAGAAATCAAGAAACGAAGCCCCGGAGTCATTATTCTAGGCGTACGAAGCTAAAAGTCCTGATTCGACCATTTACAATCTATATGCTCAAACCCAGTTCTGGGATGTTCCACTTCTGCACCTACACACTTATAAATGTTCAGATGATCCTAAATAAACTCTTTTTAAAGTTTATTATAACTCATTCATGCTCATTTCCTTTTGATCCAAAATTGCGTACACCCGAAACCCTAATTTTATGTTTTCTTAAACTAAATGTTATTATGGTAAATGTTTTTATAATCTATCCTAACATGCTTAACTAATGTTATTATAACCACTTTATCAAGTCTTGAAGGAATTTGAACTTAAAACCCGCGCGTTTACGTATAATAACCCTATTTATACCGTTTTGCTTCCTAGCTTAACGAATCGTTATTTTAAACTTTCGTTATGTTAAACCTTCATATTTTAGCTTATATTAACAAGCTATAACCTGCTAATATCATTTAGAAACTTAAAATAAGCTTGCATGGCATTTTGGACTTGTTTTGCAAAAGTATTCCATGCAAGGGGTATATATCGTAACTTTCTGAAACTTATAACTAAAAGGACTAAAAATGTCATTTTATCAAAGTTATAACTATAGGGGTCTATCATGTCACTTTTCAAAGTGCAAGGTTTACTTTGTATATCTTTTAAACTAGAAGGACCAAACTCGTAAAAGTGCAAACTCCAAGGGTATATTTTGCCATTTTTCATTCTCAAGGGTCTAAAATGTAACATTTTGAAAAAGTATAAAATCATGTTCAAAACATTACAAGACATAACTTTAATTAACGCTTGTCGTGCTTATCATTTCCAGATATTGAATAAAACGCTTAAAACCGCTTATGTTATAACCATTATATCATTCATCATCGATGTGCTTTTAAAAATCCTATCCCGAAGCTATATCGTACCACAATACTAGGGAGCTTCATATTAAGAAGTTTCATCTTGGTATTACGTTCTGACTGAGTTGTTGGGTTTACGATTTAAAGTGCCCTACTACCTCTAACGATTACTGAATGACTTCTGAATTTGATGGCCCGAACGTGATACAATCATCCAAACTTTCCAATCAAATCCTAAATCTCTGAACCACAGATCTAGAGTAATAATCTTCTTAAGACTTGACATATTTACTCAGGTTGTGTGACGTGGCTGTTTACTATCATTTTGCTATATCAACCTTCCCTGGTTAAGATTGTGATAAGGTCGTCAGCTTTCATTTTAGAATATTTATTACAACTACCTATTAGGTGAGATTCATAACCTCGCCTTTACTTATTTACATGTTTTATAAACCCGCGAGGGGGATACATGCTTGTTACAAACTCTTTTATATACTCATTTATCTTATAACAATGTGATTGCTTTTCAAAACTTAATGAGTTCATAACCTCACAAACTTTATAATCCCGTGATACCTACTATAAACCATGAATGCAAGTGTTTTCTAAACTATATGCTATCCTGATATATTATTGGCCTAAGTCCATGAAAAAGCTCTTAGGGAGTATCTCCCAATATCTCTTCAATATCTATTTGGGTAGTATCTCCCAATATCTCTTTAATTTCTATTTGGGTAGTATCTTCTCAATATCTCTTCAATATCGATTTGGGTAAATCATCTCTCAAATAATTTCTTTTTTAATGTCTCTGCTCTTTAAGTGAGTTATAGCTCGCTCATGCCAATCATCGATACCCATTATAGACAGAAATCGCAAACCCTTTGGATTGAAGGGAGATCTACCAAAACAATACCCTTTAAAAAATTAAGAAAAATCAAGAGACCTAATGACAAACCTTCTAATAGATAAAGGACAATAACTTTTCAATCATGAAGGACCAACTCAAATAATTTTAAATCGATGAATCAATTGAAGAACAAAAGAGCATATATCAGGATCTACTCGATTATCGAATGTTATCTAAAGAAAGAGAATCAAAAAACCAAAAGAATCAAGGGGAAGATCCATCTTTTTTAATCCAGAAAACAAGTATGGAGACCTATCGAAAATTGCGCATATCTTGATTATAATAACTCTAGTATTAATTTATAGATTTTAAAACGTCACTAATACAATAAAAGTTTTTGTTTCTTTTTTAATTTAAAAAAAAACTTTTTTACATTATTATTCGTAAAAAAATTAAATTTTTTTACAAAATCTTAAAAAAAATTAAAAAGTGCGAAGTTTTTAAAAAAAAATTGTAAAATTTTTTAAAAAAAAGTTTGTAAAAATTTTGTAAAAAAATTAAAAAAAAGTTTTTAAAAGTACGATTTCGGTTCGATTATTTTTAATTTTTTTTAAAATTTCGTACTTTTTTAAAAAACTTTTTAAAAAAATTTGTACATTTTAAAAACTTTTTTAAAAAAATTCGCACTTTTAAGAATCTAAATTTTTTGAAAAAGATTTAAATCTTTTTCGTATTTTTTAAAATCTTATTTTTTTAAATGTACAAAAAATTTTAAAAAAGTTCTGTAAAAAAAGTTCGAAATTTTTAAATTTTTTTAAAAAATAATCGAACCAAAATCGTAGCTTTAAAAACTTTTTTAAAAAAAAATTTACAAAACTTTTGAAATTTTTTTAAAAAACTTCGCACTTTTTAATTTTTTTTTTTAAATTTCGCACTTTTTTTACAAAACTTTTTAATTTTTTTTTGCACTTTTTAAATAGTAAGATTTTAAAAAATACAAAATTTTTACATTTTTTTTCAAAACTAATATTTTAAAAGTACGAATTTTTTTTTAAGTTTTGTAAAAAAATTTTTAAAAACAAACAAAACTAATTTTTTTTTAAACAAATAAGATTTTTGTAAAGTGCGATTTTTTTTTAAGATTTTGTAAAAAAAATTAAATTTTTTTACGAATAATAATGTAAAAAAGTTTTTTTTTAAATTAAAAAACAAAAAAAACTTTTTTTAAGAGA
>BQNB010048633.1:0-42468 GCA_026074375.1 Tanacetum coccineum
ATATGCTTGTTTTGCTAATTGTGTTGTGCAGGAACGGATATCTAAGAAAAGGACGAAAAACGAAGCCAAAACGACAAAACCGGACACGGAATGGAAAAGCGTGGAAAAGACAAAGTCAAGACAAAACCCAAGTATGAAAAAGTCAACCCCGACAAATCCAAAGTCAAGGCCACAAGTGAAGAAAAATAAGTTTAGGGACTAAAATTGCCAAGTCCCTAACTTATTTAATGAAGGAAAAAGAAGAAAATACTTGCAAGGGCCCAATCTGCCAATACATCAAAGATATACCACAAGGGCCAATCCTGCCAACACTCCAAAGCTATAACTCGCAAGGACCATGGATGCAATAACATTTATAACCTTTGGGGGGTGTTTCTGCCAATGTCCAAAACCTTCATTAAATACAAGGACTGAAATTGCAAACAACACTATAACCTTGAGGGACTAATTGTGTCAAAAGCCCAAACTTCACCCCTGGTTTTGAAACACTGTTTATCTTCTATAAACCTTTCCCGCCAAAGCTCATAACCTCCCAAACCTGTCCCTTTCCACCTCGTTGACTCCCCACATCACTCCAAAACCATCACCACCTCTTACCCCACCCCCCACATGGTCCTTGTCCACGTTGGCAATCCAAAATCCCTCAAACCCGATCAATGGTTGTTATAATTCGGATTGGTGAGCAAGAAAGACCAAGGGCTAGGATTGCTTTGTGTTTATACTCTCACAACAAACACAAACAGCTGTTTTGTGTCTACAAAGAAGTACAGAAGTGAAGACAAGAGGAGAAGTCAAAAACCCTAGCTTATTTGGCTATAAAAGCCTTTGCAAGCCATTGTGGCACACTAGTTACAGTTAGTTTTTTAAGTGTGTAGTTTTAGCTCAGTTTAGTTTTTTTTACTTAATGTACTTGTACTCTCTCTTTTTATGAAAATTCAGTTTGTCTTTCACATATTGTGCTAAGTTACTTATACTTCTTTGAAAATCAATTAAGCTCTTAATATAAGCAATCTCTAACCTGTTTTTAAACTTTGATACAAAGAACTTAAGAAAAATTAAAAAAGGAAAAAGAAAAGTTACTGTTTGATCAAGCAAATGGATGAATGAGCAGTCTTGGAAGGCTCATTGGGTGCTTAGTTTAGCTTATTTATAAGCTAAGGGTAGGTTTTAGAGCTTATTTAGGTTGACTTTATCCTGTTTTGAGCAAGGATCAAAGGTATGCTTTCTCTTTAAATTTTTGCTTAAAAAGTACTGTAGCATTGCTTATTTTTAGCTTATTAATGACTTATTGTGCTTATCTGTGTTTAGTGATGCTTAAAAATGTCTTTTAGTTTCTCTTATTTCATTTACTTGCCAATTGCTTAAAACTGTCTAGTTAGCTTATTTCTGTTGATTAGCTTATTAGTTTTTCAAGTGCTTATTTGTCTTTGCTTTTTTACTTTTTATTGCTTATTATTGCATGTTTGATAGTTGACTTCAAAAATTTGAGCTTAAATTAGTCTTTACAGTTTTAAAAATTCGTTTTTTAAAATATAAAGGGGTGTTTGGGTTAAGCCCAAAATGGGTCAAAATGTTGAGGTTATGGGTTGGTGACAATTGTCTAACTTTGGCTTAAGTCTTTAAGCTATTGTGAGTCTGTTTTTCCAAAGTTTTTAATTCCAAAAGGTGTTTTTCAAAGCTTTATAAGTGTTACTTAAGACTGTTGGTTTTTGAAAGAGGTACAAGAGCTTATTTGGATAAGCTCTTGTATATTTGAGTTTAGGTGTCAAAGTGTGTCATTTGTGTGTGCCAAAACCAAGTGGCCAAAGCCTTAGGATCCCTTGTGTTTTGTACCAATATCTGACAACTTTTTCTTAGTTTTTCAAAAGGCCAAAAGGAGTCCCAATTTCATTCAAGAAAATCAGAAGGTAAATTAGTGTTTTGGGTTCTAAAAATGTGTGCACAAGTTCATTTCCTGGTATTCTTCATCTGTTTTAACTTAGTTTTTCAATTTGAGCTTATTTGACAGCTTATTTTAAGCTGTCAATATAAGTCCCTTTTTTTGTTCATTTCCCCTGGTGCTAGGGGCTTATCTTTAAGCCCTCTGTCCTAGCTTTTTAGAAGGCCTTAGCTCAAGCTTTTGGCTTTTCTAAGAAGCCAATAAGCTCCTTTATTAAGCCCTAGCTTTTCAGACCTTCCTCTTGGTAGCTATTTTTAAGTTCAAAGTAGGACTTGACTGTTTTTTTTCAGCATAGTTTAGAGTAGATAGCTCATTTAATGTGAATGCTGAGAGTATTTTGTGCGTTTTTGAATTGATGTCTTTTGAAGTTCTTTGTTGTTATTAAAGTGGGTTGTTGCTCGTGTGCTAGCTTTATTTGTCCTTTTTCCTTTGCTTATTATGGGTTTAAGTCAAAAGCCACTTTTATTGCCTGCAGTACCTAATTCCTTAAGTTAGTTACTGCTGAGTGTTTTGTTTAAGCCAATTTCTGGCTTTTGAGCTTATCTCATTTGCTTTATTCTTGTTCTAGTAGGTCATATTATTTGTGTGTTAGTTGTGTTAGCCATTTTCCACCTTTCTTTGCTTATTTGTTCAAAGAGCAAAAGAAAAGCCAACATGTGCCCTTAAGCTTGTTTAAGCTTTCTGTCTATTTAGCCCTTGTTCAGCTTATTTAGTTGTTAGCATTTTAATTCATAGTGCTTATTTAGCTTAGGTTAGATAATCCCTTTTAGCTCATTTGTTCAAATTCTAGCTTATTAGTCCAAAAAGTCAAAAAAATATAGCCATTTAAGCCTTAAGCTTAGTTAAGCTTGCTGTCTGTTTTAAAAGCCCTTTTTCAGCTTATTTTTAGCTTTTCTCAAAAAGTCATAGTTATGAAAATTGATAAGCTCAAGGTGTTTAATAAGTTTGTTTAAAAAGTTTTTCAAAAAAAAGGGGAGATAAGGGGAAACCCGGGTGAGCAAGACTCGAACCCGGGCCTCTACCCTCAATACACCCCTTTTATAACACACTCCCTTATCGCTGTGCCCTTGGGTCTTTTCTGTTAGACCCTTGGGCACTTGGTTATTTAAGGGAGTTTTACCCCTTTAAGCTATAAGCTTTTCCCAGCTTATTTCGAGCTTATTTATAAGCTCAATTTTGGGTTTCGTATTTTTCTTAGGATAGTTGTAGGATAAAGTAATTTTAGTAATTTTTTCAGAATTTTTAAAAATAGTTTAGTATTTTTTATAATTTAATTTCGTTATAAGTTTTAAAAATTCATAAAAAATACAAAAATTATCAAAAAAATATTTTTCTTTTTTAAAAATTTTTCTTCCATAACTTTAGTCATATACTTTCGTAGGTAAAATATGAAAACTTCGTGGGTTAATTTACAAAATTTTGATTTTAAAGAACTAAAAAAAATACACAACACAGTAAAATTCTTTTGATTTTTAAAGAACGGGGCTCGGGTACGGTTTTTGTCTTGACTCGTTTTTGGGTCAAACGACCTCCGTTTTCAGTCTAGTCTTTTTCATTCTTCATTATTAGTTCCCTAGAGTAGTTTAGAAGTAAAAATTTCTTTGTAGGGTTAATTTTGAAGATTTTAGGTTTTTGACCCCTTGTTCGGGATTCCTGCTCTCGTTTTTCAGCTTAATTTCATAAATTTTAGGTTTTTTCTCAATCATTTTTGTTTGTTATTGTTTAACTTAGCTTTCCACACTCTCAAATCATTTCTCTCATTCAAACTCCAATCTTCCGACTGTATCGATTCTCCAGTCCAGCCTCGTTGGGGATAAACGACCCGGGAACATTCTATACTACTTCCCGGTTTTATTGATTATTGTAGTTTTTTTTAGATTATATATATTTTATTATATATATTATATATATAGTTTAAAAAGAAGACAATCAAACATAAACAACAAAGAGATATAGGGAAGAGATCATGGATGTCACGGCTCCTTTCCACATGTTTCGGATTACGCACCTTCCCAAAGCTTTGAACCTAAAGGCAGAAGCATTAACAGGGCTGGCATTTATCTAGCTAGATTTCCTAAACCAAGAAGTATCACTACGTGTCAAGACATGACCTTCGGTGGAATCCAAGATAGGCTCCCGGAGAAAACAAAAAGCCCATCAAAAACTAGCATCAGGAAAATCGAGTCCTACTTGGGAAGATCACGGTGGGAGCAATTGAGGCAGTGTAATCATACCATTATGAAGCATATTTAAGTATTTTGTGTCCCATCAGATGGAGCAATTTTCAAAAACTTGCGCTTACCTCGGAGGGACGAATTATCTTATGTCAAATGAACTGTATCTGTTTAATATAATAGAGCCAAATTTTCCATTTGATTAAGACCAAAAGTAACAATAGTGCACACACGAAACATGATAAACATCGGACGACTCGCTACCTCCGGATGTAAAAGAAGCAACAACATACCCCACAAATGTGAAAGATATATTGGGAGGGAAAAGTTAACACTTATACGCTTTGCACAACGTCGAGCAAAAAAGTTCCAACAACTTTTCCTCCGAACGTAAACCTCTGATGAACAACTGCATCGTAGAGGAAATAAGCTCTGACGAATAACAACACTTGTGCTAAGGATAACAAAAATAAGAAAATGGGGAAACTTGTAATGTGTACGAATATATATAATAAAAATCTACACCGGAGTACGAGTTAGGACGGATAGAAATATCCAGACCAAACCATAAACTTATAACTGAGGTAGACATAAGGCGTTAGAGACATAAACCAATGCTAAAGTGCTAGACATAAATGTATAAACATTACAACAAGCTCATGTAACAAGGAAAGTAAGTTGAACACTGAACGATAACAACCATTAATTTAACAAAGTATAAATAACAAACCAAAAGTAGCCGGACAAAGTTGGTAGTTACATGATTAGAAAATACTAAGCTAATACTTAAAAGCTAGCAACAAGGCATGTTCCGAAGCCAGAGCATGACAATATAGATTATGCTAATAAGCAATGGGAGGCCCAATAAACCTATGGAGACTTGACCAGCTAAACTACGGTCCCAGGGGGAAGCCGTTCAGATTAGGGTGGTGACATGACTCAAGGTCCGATGGATGGAAAACCACACATCTACAGCCAGCGTACCCCCAAGCTCAGAGCAACAAACAATGTTCTCCGGCATGCCACGCGCCCCTCTCCTCTAATGGACAAAACTTACAAAAAAAGGGAAGCACAACACAAGATTAAACCCTAAAAGGGGCTGTAGTAGCATTTCCAGCATCCGTCAGAGCAGTCATGGGAACATCTTGGGAAAGGGGAGGAGCACTTTATTTCTCTTTCTTAATAAAAAGAGCAACCATAACATTCGGAGAACCAGAGGAAGCAAATCCTGATTCTTGGATTGAGGATGACTTAACTCAGTTCACGTCTTGACAAACTTGATGAACAACGCCCTGCATAAGAACCTCCATCAGATTATCAGAAGCAACATCAACCATCTCCTCATCCACCGTATCAACCATGGCACTTAGCCACTCCTCATTCTGATCTGAAGCAGCAGTAGACGAAGGAGGGACATCCTTTGATAACAAATCTACTGAGGAGGGAGCGGGTGTAACAGTCAACTCCTTTGGAAGAGGAGGAGAACACCAACAACCATAGGAGTGAGGACAATAGCCAGACGAGCCAACCTATCAGGCTTAAGCTCGGTAATGGCAAATAAAGGGTGGGCAGAATAATCAGCAACCTTGTTCAAAACTGGATAGTCAATAGTAGCAACAAGAGGAGTAGCTTTAAGAAGCCTACCCTGGGCCCTAGGCACAAAGTGCAAAATCTTCTATTACTGCAAATATTATGATTTTTAATCTATACTTTCTCTTTGTGTTTGGTGATGACAAACCTGTAACTTATAACACATAACGTAAAGTGCTCAAGTTACTCGTAATAATAAAACATCAATCCATTCATACGTCAACATCTCTCGAAGTCTTAAGTCTGCTTCAACAATGAATATAAGTTTGCACCCGACGTAAATCACTAAAGGTATGAACAAACAAACTTTAAATTTGTTGGATGATCAAATAAATAATTTTTGTCCTAAACTTTATATTTTTATAATGTAACAAAACCCTTTTACAAAAATAATTAGACAAAATATTTTTGTAATTATAAGAAATGTTTAATTCAAATAAATATTTGAAATAAGATTATTCCCACTAAAATCAGAAAAACTGCCCCAGAAAACATTTCCTCAAATCAGGCTAAAAATAGGAGCGGCCTACAAGGGGCGGCCCTCTGATAGGTATGGGCGGCCCCCTGATTGATAAGGGGGCTAGCTAAGAGATAAGGGGGTTGGCTGCCTATTTTCATCCCAGACTTTGTCTATAAATAGTGGACTGTTCCCACATATTTTTCACTCTTTTTCATATAGTTTTTCTCTGTTTTAGAATAGATTACATATCTTTTAATATTTGATCATGTAACTTGTTTAAGGATTTGTTTACAAGTGATCCAATCTTTCTTCTCCAAGTGCAAGAGAAGAATACTCGTAATCGTCAAGATACAATGTATTATAGGTGGTTTATTCGTGACATGTGTTACATTCACGATGTATAGATCGATTCAATGTCTTCCAAACTTATTTATTAGTTGGATCGGGTAGATCGTGTATGTATTTAGGTGAGTAAGTACTTGTGAGATTGGTTTGTATTTTAGGCTCAAAATACAAGTGTGAGTGGTAGATCGGTTCTAGCTAAGATTAGAACTCGACATTTGACTTAGTGTCAGAAATTGGTGTAAGCTATGTGTGTACGGGTTTCTCCACCTAAAGGGACCTTGTTGACTAGTGAAGTAGCTCTCGAGTTGGGTACTCGGGGAGTGGAGTAGGGCGAAGAGGAGCTTCGTGACCATACCATTATAAATCACCGTGTCCGATATGCATTTTCTTTTACTTATCTCTTTACATTTATACTCGCATTTATCGCTTTATATTTATACTTGCATTATATAGATAATTACGTGTTGTGTTTCGTATATAGTTTAATTATGCTTGTGTCATGAATAGATGTGAATTTGGTGCTTAAATTTGTAGTGTTGTGAAACGCTTTGATACTATATGTATAGTTAGTGTAGAACTAATATAAACACTCATCATATTATGTCATGCTTGATCGGCAATTTGATAAAAAGCATTTTAAGTTTTTAAATGGAAACGTATTCACCCCCCCTCCCCTCTACGGTTTCCACAATTGGTATCAAAGCCAGGTTGCTCTAATTTTCAAAACAAATGGTTATAAAAATGGAGTACAATCCATGCATAAAATTATCCATGAAGTGGGATTGTATATGAAAAGTGTTTTGTTGCTTGACTTGTTGATGAGGTGCCATTTTATACACTTTTTCAGGGTCATTTAACCCCTTAAATCATGCATTTATGCCCAAAATAGGTACTTAATCGTTCCTTTTCAAGTATTTAGCATTTGGAAGGCATTTGAAAAAATACACATGACTTGGGCTCATTTGGAGAAGAAACGAACAAGACATGGGCTCATTATGTTCTCAGTTATAACAACCCACAATTTTCATAAATGTAAATATCCATCTATTAAGTTAGATGATGTACAATCTATCAGTTATATATGAACTCACCTTTTTCAGGGAATTTTTTTGCTTTATTACATTACATTACTTTGCCAATAACTCAATATGCAATATAACCTACATAACTCAAGTTAACGGACTCGGACAACCTACGTATGGCAATCCTATCCTCATATATGTCAAGCAAACATCATAACATATCAATTCAATATCATAATATCATTATTACAAGGTACATTATTCCTAAAAGGTACCATTTGCAACATCATATCAAAATGGGCTTTAAACCATTATCGGATGCCCTAAACCCTAATCTCATGGAAAGGGTTAACTCCTAAAGTGAATGCACAAGATACTAAAGCATGTGTACAAGTAATATAACATCTCAATTGAAATATATAATCTCTTTAAATCAAAGTACAAGTCCTTAAAAGCTCAATGTATAAGTCATTAAGCTCAATCCATAAAATAGCCGTTTTACCTCCATTTTCATTCTCATCTCTTCACTATCACTTATGAGTAAGCTACTATACTCATTTTACAAGATTTAAACCCTAAATATTCTATTCATAATATTTCATATATCTTTTTGCACTCAAAACCATAATTCAAAACCCTAAACCCTAAAACCGAGCTAGTTTCTAAACCATGACATGTTTATTGGCTTTTATCCATTGTAAACCCAAACCAACACTCAAATAAGTTGTAAAAACTTATTTTACAATCATATCAATCCTATTCAATCATTACTTCATCATTTTACTTCACTTGTACGTAAAACATATCCTAGAAACCCTAAATGTACCTAATTGGTTCATTTAACCCGTTTACTCGTTTTAAACCATTCTAATCCCAAATAACCAACCAAGGGCCATTATAAACTCATAAAATGAGTTTACAAATCATTATCTATCATTAACTTGGCAATGTGCAAGAAATCAAAGCCTAGAAAACCTTAACGAATCCAGAAAACCCTAATTATGCCCTAATTGTAACTTTGACCCGTTTTCTCAATTTCAACCCATTTTAACTTAAACCAACGACCAAAATTCATTGATAATACTTTATATAAGCCCTAGGATTTGTATTCCATCATTCCTAATCAAGAGTATGCAAAATATAAGCCAAGAAAGTCAAGAAAACCCTAAACGAGCCCTAGTTGAACCCGTACTCCCATTTCTTCAATTCTAATCCGTTTTAACCCAAACGAATTGCTAATCTTTGCTAATTACTTTAATCCCAGACCTTAACAACCTATTTCATCATTCCTTAATCATTTATAACACAATGTACCTTGTTAAAACCTTTGAAGAACCCGTCGAACCCAAAATAGACCCGGTTTGCTTCTATGACCATTTTAACCCCTCTAAATTGCTACCATGTGCAAATGACCACCCAATAACTCTTCTAGAAACCTTCAAGCAGCTTATGCACCTACTTAGACCAAGCCTTGGTCAAATTTAAGAAGCACATGGCCTTGTTTTTGCTCCATTCACTCGCGGCAGCAAGAAAGGTTAACAACACATACAAGCTACTTTCCTAGACCTCCACACTTCATTTTCTAGCTTATACACCTTCTATACTAGACCCTTGAGGTGTCAAGACCAGATCCTAAGGCTTGCTTACTCATCTAAGCTTGAAACAAGTATAAATAGGGGCATAGTGTGTTCATTCTTCTTCATCCCCCACTTCCTCCTCTATAACCCTTCATAGTAGCAACTCCTTGCTCAATATGAATTCTAATAGATCTTAAGAAGTCTCAAGTACAGAAAGGAAGCAAAAGAAACCAAGAAACGAAGCCCGAGAGTCGTTACTCTAGCCGTACGAAGCCGAAAGTCCCGATTCTGACCCGTTTCCAAGCTATAAGCTTAAACCAGGTTCTATAAGCTTATATTCTGCTCATGTAACGTCATAATGTTCATATGTTCTTGCTAAAATCATAATATAAAGCTTTGAACTCAAAAACCTAAGTGTTATGCCTTTTTGATCCAAAACCGTACACCCGAAACCCTAATTTCATGTTTTTACTTAAACTATGGTGATGAATAAGAGCTGGATTGTTGTTGGCACTTGCGACATATTGATATATTATATTTGTGCCAGGTTGATTATGATCGAGTGAGGTTGAGTTGTTCGATACCTCGCGGGTTTATGGATTGTCGTAACTAGCAACATGGGTTTCTTGGACTTGTCGACAGTATATTATAAAACCATTTCCAGTACATATTTCCCATGCCTTATCCATACCCTTATAAACCCTTAGCCCGTACATTACAACCCGAATAAAAGTCCTCTTTTGATAATTATACCGAGTGCTTACGCCATGTCGGTGCAGTTTTATTTCTTATACAAGCCTATGGTATGAAATGAATCATGTCTGAGTAATTGACTGTGATTTTCTTTTTACCCTCTATTACATCACATACAAGTGTCTGAGTGAATTATACTTTCTTTCTTCGTGAGGTGCTTAGTCATGTTATACAGCTTGAGAATCATTGGGTATTGTCAAACATCTCTATTTTCACATATTAAAAATCAATTTTTTTTTATAATTCTATGTTTGTTTTGTAAAGCTTATTATGTTCCTTATTTTGCTTGAGGGCAAGCAAACCCTTAAGTGTGGGGGAGGGGGCTTGCGCCTTTTTCATTATTTGTTACAAAAACCAAAAATATTTTCGATATTTTCACACTCAACAAATTTTTTTATATCAAAATATAAAAATATATATATACAAAAATAAAAAATTGCCTTGTCTTGTCACCTAGGACCTTGTTTTTAAAATTTCTTACCTTAGATTTGCTTGAGGGCAAGCAAAGATTTAAGTGTGGGGGGATTTGATAACGCTAAAATTATACATGTTTCTATACGCGTTATCAATGCTTTTATATATCTAATTTGGTTAATTATAAGAAATTTTGGTATAGAATAGAGTATATTTGCTATTGTAGGTTCTTGGGATGTGTCGTGGAAGAAAACGGAAGAAAACACGAAGAACTGAAGCTTCAACGAAGAAAAGACTCAAGTTGAATGCTTCCCGACACCTGTTCACTGTTTTGATCATAACTCGGTCTCGACTCTCGTTTCGTTGGTTCAAGCGGCCACACGAGCGGAATTCAATTATCTACAACCATTGAAAAGGCAAACTGCTGAAAATGACCAAAAGTATGCCGCACTTGCAGAAACTGCGGCGCAATTCTTCACTAGAACTGAAAAAGTCCTTTAACACCCAAAGTGCGGCGGTTTTACCCAAAGTGCGGCGCACTTTTAAGGCGGTGGAGAGAAATAAAGGCAATTAAATGAAGTGTGCATTAACTCTCTAAGTACGGCGCACAAATAAGTGTAAGTACGGCGCACAAATAAGTGTGTGCGGCGCACTTTGGCCCTCAAAAGGCCTATAAATACCCTCCTTGGCTCTTCTATTTGATATCTCTCTCATACAATCTTCATAAATCTTAGACACACAATCTCTAAAGCCGTTGGATCGAGGAGGTCGGAGTGATGTGAAGATCCTTGGAAATCATTGATCCAAACACCCCTTTAATCCGCCACTTACCACCATACTATCACCGCAAACCACCACCATAGCCATGAATTTTTAGAGTTCTAACACCATATCTAGCCTACATATCATCCATTTCTAGAATCTAAACACTTCTTACTTTGATTCTTAGAGGATTCACACAAAATTCTCTTAAGATCATCACCAGAAACCTTGTTACCAAACACTCTATTTGGTGATATGTTGTTGAATTGCTAGAAGTTAGGTGACATATTTCCGTTTATCTCAGTAGAATTTGGTTGTTGGTTGATCATGGAATTGTTAGTTTTGGATTGGTGGTTGTTGTTAGTCGAAATGGTAATGGTACTTTGTTCTCATATGTGAAACATTATATGGTATTTGGATGATTTTGCTATGACTTATGAATATACATGTTTATGAATTCGATGTTATCTTGCTTGGATCCTTGTTTATCTTTTGGTATATTATTGTATTGAAATAGGCCTCGGTAAAGGGTTTATTGTTCTGATGTATTTGAACCACTTTTATCTATGATGTCGTTGTCATATCATACTTGTTTGAGAATGTGTGGTTAAATTGATAAACAACCCAAGTGGACTAATGTTTAAGACCCTTCCTTATGTTGACCGACCGGGTTGGGAGGAATTCATATACATGCATATTTGATATAAACCATTCATAATGCACTCGTGATGATGTAGTATATAGGCCGAAAGGATTCTATGTTATCATTAGTAGATATGCTTGTTATTATGATTACCCATCATATATGACTTGTATGCTTTGTTTATATAAAGTTTTGCTCTATCTCTACCTATTATGTTATGTGGATCATGTCTTGTTCCTTGCTTTATACACACGTTTTAGCTATTTGATCCGTAACAATGAATTAGCTTTGTTACTTGATAAACAATATGTGAATTGCTACAAATCCCGTGGAACGACCTAGACTTACCTAATACTATATTACACTCGAATAGGGTATACTTGCCCGAATGTTGTGTTTTTGGTTAAAATCGGTATTTCTAGTTATTATAAATTTAAAGCTTGTGAAAACACACATCAGTTACCAAAAAGCCCCCCTACACATATGCACCATATTATGAAAGAGATTTGCATATACGAGGTTTGGGAATGCACTTATAGATTGAAGATCGTATCCATTATTAATCCATATTGATCACATTTTAATCATTATTCTCCCCTCAAAAATTGCATATGTAGTGACAATTTTTGACAATTAGTGAATTAAAAACAAGTTAATGTCCGGTAATTCACACGAGTCTAACTAAGTCTTGGGACAACATAAGAGCATGTAGAATGAAACTTATTATTATACTCCCCCTCAATAAAAGATTAGAGTAAATACTTGGAGTGGGAGTTTATTGAGCACACAATTTTGAAAGAATTTGAAATTTTCTTTTTGCAAATATGTTGAAAAAATGTGCTCAACGGAAAAATGATTTTATATGTATCTTATTAATTATCATTTTCTAGATGCTTCTCTTGGAATGTTTGCATGACATTGCTCAAGACCGAGAAGATGCGAACTTCTCGTTGTTTAGGATAAATGTACATAAATGAACATTTTCCTTTCTTTAGAGACTGAGTACTAAGCTGACATTTACTTAGAAGTCGTAGAGAAAAAAATTGTATAAGGACATGTTTTGAAAAGCAATTTCAACATTCGCTTCGAAACTTCAATTAATTACACCCGTGTTAATATTAATCAACATTTCTAGATGCGCAAATGTTATCGATTCCAAGAGACATGTCGGAGAAGAATATTTTTGTATTTTTAAAATTTTCTAATTTTATATTTTGCTTTTATAGGTTTTATATTTTTATATTTTGTTTTTCTGATAAATATATACAGTTTTGAAATGATTTAGACACACAAAAGAAGATGATAGAAGATGTGTCTAAAAGCATTAAAACTTGGTTTTCAAAAAGCTCCTCCTCAAAAATTTATCCACTTATAAAGAATGATTCGAATTTTGACAGCGACATGAAGATGGAGTGTTGAACACAGAATTTTGAAAGATTTTGAAAATCCTTTTGAAAATTCTTGAAAAATTGTGTTCAACGGTTTTGAAAAACAAGAAGATTTCTCTTCTTTTGAAGGAAAAGCGCACTGAAGCGTACACTCCCCTTTTATCTGAAGCTCGGTAATTGTTAGCCTCACTTTTTAGTGAAGCTAGCGTCTTACACGTGAATTGGACTAGCTATAGATCATATGCTATACGCAACGACTACTATTGTAATAATAAAATAGATAGCTTTAGTATAGGCTATAAATACCCCCTATGTCTCTCCATGGGGGGTGTGGATGTTCATTATATTTTTTCCCTTTCTCTTTCTAATCTAATATTCTTCTTTTTGTGTTCATCTCACCCTCTCTTACTTTCTCTCATGAGAAACTAACAATGACATATCTTGTGTTGTTTGATCAACCAAGACCCCTGAATAGGTGAATCACTAGTCTTTCAATTGGTATCAAGAGCTAACCGGGGGTGTTTTGTATTCGTGTTTGTTGCTTCGTGAATTCAACTTATTAAAGCTTATTTTAATCTTATTTTTCATTGCGGTTTTTGTAGAAAAAGCCATGGGTTTGTTGTGTTGAGTAAATATGTTTTCTAACAGATTATCTATTGTTTTTATGAGTTTTTTATGTCCTTTCGTTTTCCAAAACTCACAAAAATTTATTGGTTTTTTTTCATTTGTTGGCTTATTTCTACTGTTTTTCAAACTGATTTAAAATTTTAACAATTTCGATGGTTGTATGTGGTGGTGTAAGATAATTTTGTGGCTTTTTGGGTGTGTCTAAGTGTCTTTCTTAAGTTATTTTTGGGCTTCTAAACAACTTTTAAAGCTTATTTTGGGTCCTGGTATGAATGGGTACAAAACAAAACTCAGATTTAAAATTTTTGCTTACAAAGACAGATTTTTGTTTTTTGCAAAAAGACAGAAAATGTGGTCATGATTGTATATCGATAGAATGGTCGGTTTAGAAACTGATAACGCTCAAATTATACATGTTTCTATGGCGTTATTTATGTGTATGTTATCATTTCTCGTGAACTTTTGGTACTTAATTAAGCTTGAATTGCTTATAGGTTCACTTGAAGACTTTAGAGACTCAAGCTCATGAATCTGTACATTTTGGGAGACGAATACAAGAAAAGAAAATATTTCTAGCCAAAGATCAAGAAGTCCGCCACACTTGCTACATTATGCGCTGCACATTCCTGTGAAGCCAAAACACCGCCGCACTTATAATATTGTGCGCCGCACATTCTCCTAAAATTTGAAGAATTAAAGTTTAATAAATGCTCCTGCATTAACTCCTCAAAACCGCCGCACTTCTTTGCAAGTGCGCCGCACTTCCAGTAAAAGTCATTAAATGTAATCGCATTAACTCCCGAAGTTCTCCTACTTTTTCCTAAGTGCGCCGCACTTTGCACCCAATCTTGCCTATAAATAGAGGACGAATTTACATCATCAAATCATCCCATTCTCTCCATTCTATCTTCATTAATCATCTCACACACACACACACACACACATATTTCCCTCCTTTCACTGACAACACCAAGAAACACCTTCTAAGTTGAAGAGAAAGATCTAATGATCAAGAACGAAGATGGTTTCCTAATTAGTTATTGAAATAATGGAAGTTTGTGTAAAATCTACTTTTGTTATGAACTCCTTAGCCATGAGAGGCTAATTCTCTCATGACTACTCGGTGAAGTTACGATAATGAATAAGCGTTTGGTATGATTTTGATCATTTTAATCTTAAGCTTATGTTGCAAACCTGTTATATCTTATCTTATCAACTTAGATTATATAATCATATCGGTATAGGTTGAAAGACCTGTTATGATCTATGTGGTTTTAAAGATTTGTCTATGGTCTTTAACGTCTGTGCTGAGAAATCCACTTTCGTAAATTGATAAACAAAATAAGCTTTGATATAATAATAACTGGATTATTTGAGTGACACATTTGGTCTAGTTAACTAAATATAAGTCTTAAGTTAATCAAGTTAATTCGTAAAAACGTTTTCTGACGAGAAATCATTTTTATAAATTAAAGTCCCATCTTCAAGGTCAAATCATTTCCAACACTTATAAATTATTCTTAACTATCCGAGTAGTCATCTTTATTATCATTGATAAAACTAAAGTTATTTTCAAAATTGTTAAAGTCTATTTTCTTTCTGATTATTCGAACACTACTCTAATCCCTGTGGACGACCTGGTCTTACCTAAAAAGATTATACTGCATACGTGGGTTATACTTTTACCCGTGTGTTTCCATATAATTGTCCGGTATTTTCAGTCTTATAAATTTAAAGCTTTTGAAACACATCAAAGTTTTTGGCGCCGTTGCCGTCAAAAAGAATTGAATATGAGGCAACGCCGATGGTTAGAACTACTCGCAGATTATGATTGTGAAATTTGTTATCATCCCGAAAAGGCAAACGTCATAGCAGATGCCTTAAGTCGAAAGAAACGAATCAAACCCCTCCGAGTTCGAGCATTAATCTTAACTGTTCATCCAAAATTACCATCTCAAATCCTCGAAGCCCAAAATGAAGCCCTCAAAGAAGAAAATGTCAAAAACGAGAACCTACGAGGAATGGACAAATCATTTGAAATTCGTCCTGATGGAACTCGTTGTATCAAAAACCGAAGCTGGTTACCACTTTTTGGCGGTTTGAGAGACTTAATCATGCACGAGTCTCATAAATCAAAATATTCTATTCACCCGGGTTCTGATAAGATGTACCATGATATAAAGAAACTCTATTGGTGGCCTAACATGAAGGCAATCATCGCAGAATATGTTAGCAAGTGTTTGACATGTTCTAGAGTTAAAAGCAGAGATGTCAAAAGCCATCCGGCTTATTGGTACAACCAGAAATTCCTATGTGGAAATGGGAAAGAATAACAATGGATTTCGTCACAAAGCTACCCAAAACCTCAACTGGACATGATGCCATCTGGGTCATTGTCGATCGTCTTACCAAATCATCTCATTTCATACCCATTCGAGCGACTGATAGTATGGAAACTCTTACAAGATTATACATCAAAGAAATAGTCTCTCGACATGGCGTGCCAATCTCTATCATCTCGGATCGTGACAGTCATTTCACATCCAGATTCTGGCAATCACTACAAAATGCTTTAGGTACTCAATTAGACATGAGTACAGCATATCACCCTGAAACCGATGGACAAAGTGAAAGAACCATCCAAACACTCGAAGACATGCTACGAGCTTGTGTCATAGATTTCGGGAAAGGATGGGATAAACATTTACCATTGGTAGAATTTTCGTATAACAACAGTTATCATGCCAGTATCAAGGCAGCACCGTTCGAAGCACTTTATGGATGAAAGTGTAGATCACCTGTTTGCTGGGCTGAAGTTGGAGATTCTCAACTTACAGGACCAGAAATAATTCAAGAAACCACTGAAAAGATCGTACAAATTCGCCAACGCTTGCAAGCTGCAAGAGATAGACAAAGAAGTTACGCCAATGTAAGGCGAAAGCCTTTAGAATTTCAAATTGGCGATCGTGTTATGTTGAAAGTATCACCTCGCAAGGGTATCTTTCGATTCGGAAAACGAGGAAAGCTTAATCCACGATACATTGGACCATTCAAAATACTTGAACGAATTGGCCCAGTGGCATACAGACTAGAGCTTCCTGAAGAGCTTAGTAGTATCCACAATACTTTCCACGTTTCTAATCTCAAGAAATGCTTATCCAACAAATCTCTCGTTATTCCAATAAAAGAACTTCAACTCGACGACAAACTTAACTTTGTAGAAGAACTAGTAGAAGTTATGGACCGTGAGATCAAGCAACTCAAGCGAAGTCGTATTCCTATAATCAAAGTACGATGGAACTCTAAAAGAGGACCAGAATTTACATGGGAACGCGAAGACGAAATTCGTGCCAAATATCCTCATCTATTTTCAATCATCACTTCAAGTTCAATTAAATCTCGGGACGAGATTTCTGTAAGGGGTGGAGACTATAACAACCCATAATTTTCATAAATGTAAATATCCATCTATTAAGTTAGATGATGTACAATCTATCAGTTATATATGAACTCACCTTTTTCAGGGAAATTTTTCGCTTTATTACATTACATTACTTTGCCAATATCTCAATATGCAATATAACCTGCATAACTCAAGTTAACGGACTCGGACAACCTACGTATGGCAATCCTATCCTCATATATGTCAAGCAAACATCATAACATATCAAGTCAATATCACAATATCATTATTACAAAGTACATTACTCATATGAGGTATCAATTACAACACCATATCAAAAATGGGCTTTAAACCATTATCGAATGCCCTAAACCCTAACCTCATGGAAGGATTAAACTCCTAAAGTGAATATACAAGCTACTAAAGCATGTGTACAGGTAATATATCATCTCAATTGAAATATATAATCACTTTAAATCAAAGTACAAGTCCTTAAAAGCTCAATGTATAAGTCATTAAGCTCAATCCATAAAATAGCCGTTTTACCTCCATGTTTCAATCCATACTCCTTCACTATCACTTGTGAGCAAGCTAATATACTCATTTTACAAGATGTAAACCCTAAATATTCTATTCATAAGCTTTCATACATCTTTTTACACTCAAAACCCTAATTCAAAACCCTAAACCCTAAAACCGAGCTAGTTTCTAAACCATGACCTGTTTCGTGCTTTTATGCCATTGTAAACCCAACCAAAACTCTCAAGTAAGTTTATATTAAAAGCTTATTTTACAATCATATCAATCCTATTCAATCATTATTTCATCATTACTTCATCATTTTACTTCACTTGTACGTAAAACATATCCTAGAAACCCTAAATGTACCTAATTGGTTCATTTAACCCGTTTACTCGTTTTAAACCATTCTAATCCCAAATAACCAACCAAGGGCCATTATAAACTCATAAAATAAGTTTACAAATCATTATCTATCATTAACTTGGCAATGTACAAGAAATCAAAGCCTAGAAAACCTTAACGAATCCAGAAAACCCTAATTATGCCCTAATTATGACTTTGACCCGTTTTCTCAATTTCAACCCATTTTAACTTAAACCAACGACCAAACTTCATTGATAATACTTTATATAAGCCCTAGGATTTGTATTCCATCATTCCTAATCAAGAGTATGCAAAATATAAGCCAAGAAAGTCAAGAAAACCCTAAACGAGCCCTAGTTGAACCCGTACTCCCATTTCTTCAATTCTAATCCGTTTTAACCCAAACCAATTGCTAATCTTTGCTAATTACTTTAATCCCAGACCTTAACAACCTATTTCATCATTCCTTAATCATTTATAACACAATGTACCTTGTTAAAACCTTTGAAGAACCCGTCGAACCTAAAATGGACCCGGTTTGCTTCTATGACCATTTTAACCCCTCTAAATTGCTACCAAGTTCAAATAACCAATGTGAACCTCTTCTAGAATCATAGTAGCAGCTTACTAAGCAACTTTGACTTATCCTTGGTCAAATTTGAGAAGCACATGGCCTCCTTTTGGCTTACTTCAGCCGCGGCATACACCAACCCCAAACACCTCATCAAAGCTACTTCATAGACCTCCACCATTGATTTCCTAGCTTCTACACATCATAACCTAGACCCTCTATGTGTCAAGACCAGATCATAACCCTTGCTTACTCCTTGCTACTTCAAATGGTATGAAATAGGGGCATAAATGTGTTTCATTCCTTCTTCATCCCCACTTCCTCTCTATAAACCCTTCATAGTAGCTAACTCCTCTCATATGAATATAAAGATCCTAAGAATCTCAAGTAATAGAAAGGAAGCAAAATAAAGCCAAGAAACAAGCCGAGAGTTTCCCCCACCCCCCCCCCCGTTTTTTAAATAACCTTCCCACCCCCCCTTTCTCTAGCCGTACGAAGCCGAAAGTCCCGATTCTGACCCGTTTCCAAGCTATAAGCTTAAATCAGGTTCTATAAGCTTATATTCTGCTCATATAATGTCATAATGTTCATATGTTCTTGCTAAAATCATAATATAAAGCTTTGAACTCAAAAACCTAAGTGTTATGCCTTTTTGATCCAAAACCGTACACCCGAAACCCTAATTTCATGTTTTTACTTAAACTATGGGTTAAACTTGTAAACTTTTGTTATAATCAATCCTTAATACAGCTAATATACAAGTTAAAATCCATGTGCATTGATAAGTCAAAAAGAGAATATTGACCTTAAAAACACAACCCTCCCCAGTGGAAAACCGCGCGTTTTCATTTTGACCCCTAATTTGACCCGTATTACCTTTTAACTTAAACGAATCGTTAAAGTTAAACTTCATGGTGTGTTAAACCTTCATAATGATAGTATATTATAACTTATAAATGACTTATTGAACTGTTTCAATAAGCTTGGCATGGCAATTTGGACATGTTTTTTATATTATAATCCATCAAGGGGTATATATCGGGTAAAATTCAAAAACTATTATAACTTAAACGGACTAAAAGTTTCCATTTATCAAAGTTATAACTATAGGGGTCTATTATGTCACTTTTTAAAGTATAAGGTTTACTTGGTATATCAATAAAAGTTGAAGGACCAAAGTCGTAAAAATGCAAACCCTAGGGGTCTACTTGCAATTTTCCAAACCCTAGGGTCTAAAATGTAACATTTTGAAAAAGTGTAAAATCATATTCAAAACATTACCAGACATAACTTTAATTAACGCTCCTCGTGCTTAACATCTCCAGATATTGAATAAAATGCTTAAAACTGCTTATGTTCTAATCCTTATATCATTCATCATCGATGTGCTTTCAAAAATCATGTCCCGGATCCATATCATACCACAATACTAGGGAGCTTCATATTAAGAAGTTTCATCTTGGTACTACGTTCTGTCTGAGTTGTTGGGTTTACGATTTAAAGTGCCCTAGCTCCATAAACGTTTACTAAATGACTTCTAACATGACGGGCCCGAACGGTGTAATATAATTTTTTATATCAAAACCCAAACATCGGTATGGGGGGGGGGAATAGTGGAGTGGTTGAAATGATTTATCCAGGGAGTTGAGTGGTTTGCAGGGTAAAAGTATGGGAAGACATCCCTTAGTTGTACCTGGGTTTTGTTGGGCGGGAAAAAATGGTTTTGGGTAAGTTCCCTCATCTCTTATAACTTCATTGTAAACTTCGCCCTTTTATGATACAACTTTAGGGGTTTGGCAGAACTGGCCCCTAAAGTTATACTTCACCCGGTATGCAACTTCAGCCCTTGTCTTTTAACTCTTGTAATACAACTTGAGGTTTGGCAATTTTAGTCCCTCAAGTTGTATTTTCTTCACTTGGTTGACTTTAGACTTTGTCGGGGTTGGCTTTCTGACTTTGACTGACTTTGGCTTCGATTTGACTTTGTCTTTTCCATTCTGTGCTCGGTTTTGTTTGTTTTTGACTTTCTTTTTGTTCTTTTCTTGAATATCCGTTCCCTGCACAATACAAATGCAAAACATACAAATACAATGTATTTTTAGTACATTTATAGTCATTTAAGCTCGTTTTTAATTGAGAAAGGTATGTGTAATTAAGCACATACCAAAATCCCCCATACTAAGGTATTGCCGTGTCCTTACGCAATGTTATGAAGTAAGACATGATGAGGAATAAACCATTAGCATTCAACTTTGTAAAAATACCGATGTTGGGAGAACTCTCTTTTGTAAAAATCTCTGAATAAATAATGGAATGATAACTTATTTCAAAAGGAACTCTTTTTGAATCGTTTTCTATGACTTTTATGACTGTTGTACTATGAAGTAATACCCCAGATTAGATTTCGCTGCTATATGTAAAAATAGGGGTATTACAGATTTTGTATCAAGAGCCACGTTATAGAGAACAGGTGAAACCTGAAACTATAACTATTTTTCTTTTCCATACATTAAGTCCTCCGTGCCGTAATATTCTCCCGAACATGGTATGTTAAGTTATCATAACTTATGATATTACTAAATAAATATTATGATATTTACCTGATGGGTTGTTAAGCAGAACACGATGTGTCTTCCCCTCGACATCGTACTGCAAATTGGGAGGATGTCTTTTCTTCTAATTTCCCGCAAAAACTATTTACTCGTTTCTCGGATTTATGTCCGGCCTCTCCAGGGAAAACTTACTCGAGTGCTTCCAATTTATTAGTAATTTCCCACCAACCTTTGTTATTTCTCGATGATCTTATATGAAAGCTTTACAAGCCTTTCTACTACAGAAACAATCACCCAATCCTGCCTCCAATTATCATACATCATAAACTCAAGATTTTTCAATTCAAGAAGGACTTCTTTCACCTACAATATCACTTACTTCTACCCCCGTTCCAACCTCAAATTTTGAGATTGGCAAAAGCTCTCGAAAGTCAAAATATCGAGCGACACGAATGAGCAAATTAGGGTATTCAATGTTATGCTAGAAGAAATCCCTCCTGGAACGTTTTGAAATATTAAAAACGGCATCGGATGGGTCTTGGTAAAGGAACAATATCATCTACGTGATTTGGGACGCCTTAGAACAGAACTTCAACAAGCTCATACTCAGTATTTCTAACTCCAAAGAAAGACAAATAGGATCCAACCATAAGATCTCCTTAGCTTGTAACAGAATCATGTATTAGCAGAAGTTTTCAATGATATGGAAAGCGTCACCTAGCAAGACTTTAGAAAATCTCATAAACTCTATCATCGAACTCCAGAATCGCATGGAATGATCATCCAGTTTCTAGTTTAAATTTCAAGTTTTTAGCTTTAACCTAGCCACGGGATGTGTGGTATAAATAAAAACACTTGTCAAATCTTGACTATGTATAGTACTAGGCAGTTGTTCTTAATACAAAGGCAATACTGTTATCTAACTTGTTGTTTTCTTACCACTTTATTCATTATCATCTTTATTCATCATTCATTAATCATCTCATCATCATACATTAATCATCTATACCTAAATTTTTAGATATCACACATTGTTTAAAAATGCTTATATGTAAGCATTATTCTTTAAGCATTTCAAATTAAGCATTTTCTTTAATCATTTGTAAAGAAGAACAAGGTTATACTTGTGAATATCATTCTTATTACGTGTTTATCTTTTGTTGGTAGAATGCCTCCAAAAAGAGGGGCATCTACAACGGAAGCACCTGCTATGACTCAAGATGCACTTCAGAAAGTGTAGCTGATAGTGTCACCTTGGCTCTAGAGGCTAAAGCTGCTTAATGCAAGTGCTAGTAATCCCAACTGGAACACCGGACCTATGGAACTACTGAGTGAAATCGGGAAACTACAAAGAGTTCATAGCTTGTCAACTTTCACTTTAATGTTACGGAAGGAGCATAGTAGGCCTTTTCGCTGGTTTGAATGAACCGAATTTGTGTTCTCAGAGTAGCAGATGTACCGAAAGATAACTAATAAACGTTTGCTTATGGTTCTTTCTGACGATGCCTTATCTAGTGGAAATGCATTGCACACCGCATATGGGAATAGAGCATGCCAATTACAAATCACCTGGACTGGTTAAAAAATGCTTTTCTGACGAACAAGTATTGTCACCCGGACCTGAGTCAGGAAGATGGAGAAGAACTTTACATATGGATTGTAAAGGAAAATGATCTTAAACTTATGTTAGAAGATTCCAAGATATTAACTGGTTCTATGTCAAACATGGTGCCAAACAACGATAAACTCTTGGAAGCTTTCATCGGGGGACTACCTCGAAGCATTGAAGGAAATGTTACTGCCTCTAAACCTCAAACTTTAGAGGAAGCCATTAACATAGCCCAAAGGGCTTAATAGATCAGTAACTAAGCAATGCTCCTCAATGATGTATCGAGTGACCAACAAATGAAGTTTGACGACAGAAGAACTTTTCTACAATAGCTCCACCGCAACAACAACAACTACCGCAACACCAACAATCGCTACAACAATCGTCAACCACAAAACCGAAGGCAAGAAGTGGTAGAGCACTATGCTGTTATTCATCAGAAAAAACAGTAGGTATGACGGAGATCTCCCTTTGTGCTAAGAGGATGCAATTTCATCAAACGGACACTGTACTGGCAAATGTAATAGTTGCAACTCAGGTAGCCATTAGTGGCAAGAATTGCCGACAAGAAGCAAAACCACTGGAAGTAATCAAGACATACAGTGAACAGTTGTATGTCATGCCTGTGGAGAAAAAGGGCATTATACAAATCAGTGCCGCAAGACCAACATCAATGCCCAAGGAAGAGCCTACATGCTGAAAGATAGGAATGCTCAACAAGACCCGAACGTAGTTACGGGTATGTTTCTATTAAATCAGCATTTAGTCAAAGTATTGTTTGATTCCGGAGCTGATAGAAGCTTTATATCCATATCGCTTGCCTCTAAGCTAAATATTCCGTCTATTACAATAGATACCTTTTATGATATCGAAATGGCTGACGGAAACTTAGTAAGCACAAACACTGTTATTAAAGGCTGCACTCTAACTTTGCTAAATCAACCTTTTGAAATCGATCTCATGCCAATTAAGCTTGGTAGTTTCGACGTTGTCATCGGTATGGACTGGTTATCCAAGTATCATGCCAAAATTCTCTGTGACGAAAAAGTTGTTCACATTCCTATCAACGGTGAAACTCTAATCATTCGAGGTGATCGAAGTAAAACTCGACTAAATCTCATATCCTGTATAAAAACCGAAAGGTATATATCCCGAGGTTGTCAAGTTTTTATGATCCAAGTTATGGAGAAGAAAGCAGACGAGAAGAGACTCGAAGACATTTCCGTAGTCAAAGAATTTCCAGATGTTTTTCCTGAAGATCTACCTGGTATCCCTCCCGTTCGCCAAGTAGAATTCCAAATCGACTTAATCCCCGGAGCAGCACCTGTAGCTCGAACACCTTATAGATTAGCTCCTTCAGAAATGCAGGAGTTATCTAACCAACTTCAAGAACTAACCGACCGAGGTTTCATTCGACCAAGTACATCGCCTTGGGGAGCTCCTGTCTTATTTGTTAAAAAGAAGGACGGATCTTTCAGAATGTGTATCGATTACCGAGAGTTGAATAAACTTACCATAAAGAATTGTTACCCATTGCCCAGGATCGATGACTTATTCGATCAACTTCAAGGTTCAAGTGTTTACTCAAAAATCGATTTAAGATCAGGTTATCATCAGCTAAGAGTAAGGGAAGAAAGATATTCCTAAGACTATTTTTAGAACAAGATACGGACACTATGAATTTCAAGTCATGCCATTTGGTTTAACGAACACACCTGCTGTGTTCATGGATCTCATGAACCGTGTGTGTAAACCCTATCTGGATAAATTTGTAATAGTGTTCATCGATGATATTTTTATCTATTCTCGCAACAAAGAAGAACATGCAAATCATCTCAGAATAATCTTGGAATTACTCCGAAAAGAGAATTTGTATGCCAAGTTCTCTAAATGTGATTTATGGATTCGTATCGTACAATTTCTTGGTCATCTCATCGATAGTCAAGGACTTCATGTTGACCCTGCCAAAATTGAAGCTGTTAAGAATTGGACATCTCCCACTACACCCACAGAAGTGCGTCAATTCTTAGGACTCGCCGGCTATTACCGAAGATTTATCGAAGGTTTTTCAAAAATTGCAAAGCCTTTGACTAAATTAACCCAGAAAAACAAGAGTTATATCTGGGGCGAAGAACAAGAATCAGCTTTTCAACTCCTTAAACAAAAACTCTGTGAAGCACCAATCTTAGCATTACCAGAAGGAAACGATAATTTTGTCGTTTACTGTGATGCATCTCTTCAAGGGTTAGGAGCTGTATTAATGCAAAGAGAAAAAGTCATTGCTTATGCATCTCGACAACTCAAACCTCATGAAGAAAACTATACCACTCATGATCTTGAATTAGGAGCAGTAATATTCGCTCTTAAAATCTGGAGACACTATCTATACGGTACAAAGTGTACAGTTTTCACTGATCACAAGAGCCTTCAACATATTCTTCGTCAAAAAGAATTGAATATGAGGCAACGCCGATGGTTAGAATTACTCGCAGATTATGATTGTGAGATTTGCTATCATCCCGGAAAGGCAAATGTTGTAGCAGATGCCTTAAGTCGAAAGAAACGAATCAAACCCCTCCGAGTTTGAGCATTAATCTTAACCGTTCATCCAAAATTACCATCTCAAATTCTCGAAGCTCAAAATGAAGCCCTCAAAGAAGAAAATGTCAAAAACGAGAACCTACGAGGAATGGACAAATCATTTGAAATTCGTCCTGATGGAACTCGTTGTATCAAAAACCGAAGCTGGTTACCACTTTTTGGCGGTTTGAGAGACTTAATCATGCATGAGTCTCATAAATCAAAATATTCTATTCACCCGGGTTCTGATAAGATGTACCATGATTTAAAGAAACTCTATTGGTGGCCTAACATGAAGGCAATCATCGCAGAATATGTTAGCAAGTGTTTGACATGTTCTAGAGTTAAAGCAGAATGTCAAAAGCCATCTGGCTTATTGGTACAACTAGAAATTCCTATGTGGAAATAGGAAAGAATAACAATGGATTTTGTTTAAAAACTACCCAAAACCTCAATCGGACATGACACCATAGGGGTCATTGTTGATTGTCTTACCAAATCAGCGCATTTCATTCCCATTCGAGCGACTGATAGTATGGAAACTCTTACAAGGTTATACATCAAATAAATAGTCTCTCGACATGGCATGCCAATTTCCATCATCTCGGATCGTGATAATCATTTCACATCCAGATTCTGGCAATCATTGCAAAATGCTTTGGGTACTCAATTATACATGAGTACATCATATCATCCTGAAACCGATGGACAAAGTGAAAGAACCATCCAAACGCTGGAAGACATGCTATGAGCTTGTGTTATATATTTCGGGAAAGGATGGGATAAACATTTATCATTTGTATAATTTTTCTACAATAACAGTTATCATGCCAGTATCAAGGCAGCACCGTTCGAAGTACTTTATGGTCGAATGTGCAGATCACCTGTTTGCTGGGCCGAAGTTAGAGAAGTTCAACTTACAGGACCAGAAATAATCCAAGAAACCACTGAAAAGATCATGAAAATTCATCAACACTTGCAAGCTGCAAGAGATCGATAAAGAAGTTACGCCAATGTAAGGCGAAAGCCTTTAGAATTTCAAGTTGGCGATCGTGTTATATTGAAAGTATCACCTCGCAAAGGTATCTTTTGATTTGGAAAACGAGGAAAGCTTAATCCCCGATACATTGGACCATTCAAAATCCTTGAATGAATTAGCCCAGTAGCATACAGACTAGAGCTTCTTGAATAGCTTAGTAGTATCCACAATACTTTCCACATTTCTAATCTCAAGAAATGCTTATCCGATGAATCTCTCATTATTCTAATGAAAGAACTTCAGCTCGACGACAAACTCAACTTTGTAGAAGAACCAGTAGAAGTTATGGACCGTGAATCAAGACACTTAACGAAGTCTTATTCCATTATCAAAGTATAAAGATGAACTCAAAAGAGGACCAGAGTTTACATGGGAACGTGAAGACGAAATTCGTAAGCCAAATACCTCATACTGTTGCAATCATCACTTCAAGTTCAATAAATCCCGGACGAGATTCTATAAGGGGTGGAGACTATAAATAACCCGTAATTTTTCATAAATGTAAAATATTCCTTCATTAATTTAGATGATGTACAAACTATCAGTTATATAGAACTCCCTTTTTCAGGAAATTTTTTCGCTTTATTACATTACATTACTTGCCAATATCTCAATAATGCAATATTAAACCTACATACGTTAAGTTTAGATGACCGGAACAACTACATATGGCAATCCTATCTTCATATATGTCAAGCAAACATCATAACATGTCAAGTCAATATCATAATATCTTATTACAAAGTACATTATTCCTATAAGGTACCATTTGCAACATCATATCAAAAGGAGCATTAAACCATTATCGGATGCCCTAGACCCTACACTCATGGAAGGGTTAAGCCCTAAAGTGAATACACAAGCTACTAAGCATTAAGTAACAAGTAATAAACATCTCATTTGAAATATAAATTCTCTTCAAGTTAAAAGTACAAATCTCTAAAGTCATGTACAACGGCATTAAGCATGATCTCTAAAATAGCCGTTTTACCTCCGTTTTCATTCTAATTTCTTCACCACCACTTGTGTACAAGATACTACACTCATTCTATAATGTATAAACCCTAAATATTCTATTCATAAGCTTTCATACATCTTTTTACACTCAAAACCCTAATTCAAAACCCTAAACCCTAAAACCGAGCTAGTTTCTAAACCATGACTCGTTTCTGTTAATATGTGGATGTCTAGGTGATGGATTAAAATGGGAAGTGTGTCATTTGTGAAAAAAATGAGTTTGTTAAAATATGAGAGTTTTTGAAAGACTTTCTATTTTTAGAAAGTGAATTTGCGAAATGAAAAGTATTTTTGGAAAGTTAATTATTTTTAAAAGTCTAGTAAATTGCGTTTAAGCAAAAAGGTATGTGAAAATAAGCTTAGGTTTTTATAAACACTTAAGGTAAAGCAAATAATTAAAAAAAGAAATATATTTTTATAGATGAATAGTAAAAACAAATTTAAAGAGGATAAGAGGAAAGAAAATAAAAAAAATAGTTTTAAAAGGAAACAAACTCTAATTAGATATTATCTATAATTAATTGGGGGCCTATAAATACAAAATAAATCCCATAACCCTCCTCCCCTATTTCTCGACCGATCCAGAGAGAAAAAAAAAAGAAGAAATTTTTTAGGGTTTAAGGTATTTTTTAATTCTTTGTTTAATTTTAGTTTTTATTTTAATTCTTGTATTCTAAGCATGATGGATTAGGTTTAATCATTAAAATAAATTAGGATTTATAAATTAGGGTTTTAAATTTTCTAGAGTTTATAGTTTAATGATGATTGTTTGATCATTGGTTCAATTGGTTTCGTGATTTAATCATGTGTTAGGGTCTAGATCGCCCGAATTAGTTGTTTAATTCACTGCTAAAAATTAGGCAGTTTTGTAACGGTCATAACTGAATCATAAATTATCAAATAAACAATTTACATCATACTAGAGATAACCTCAGAGAGTCTACTTTCCAGCAAAGTTGGTTTCGTGAGTTTTTATGGTCGGGAAGTGGGTAAAAAGGTCTTTACAAAATCAGTGTGTAAAACTGTGACGAATTTCAGTTTTGGTTTTGATTTTTCTAAAAATACTTAGACATCTAGTTAGAGGCTCTAAATCACGTGGAAGTTAGTTTATATATTGTGTGTGACCCCTGAATTTTTGCTAAGTAGGTTATGAAGTTTAAGTGGGTTATCTAACGTCATACTTTTAGGGGGTCAGATTCTGGCCGAATTCTGGACACTTTGGATTAATGAATTTCTAAAGGGTATTTGTAAAAGGGTAATGACTTTGGGAGAGCTAGGAGAGGTTCATAAGACATATATGTAGCATGGTGAATTTTGGTTTGAATTGTGGAAGTGTTTAAGTGGTACGTTTAGGACGCGTAAGTGAGTATAAAATTCTGCTCTAATCCAGAAAATTTAAAGTGTAGTATTGAAGTGTAAATGGTGTATATAAGAGTTGGAAAAGGTTTAAAACAAGTATAGAACTATGGTAGATAGCTTAGATATCCATCATAGTTGAGGTTACATCATATTGGGTTGAATGCCTAATTGATGGTAGCTTATTGTGTGCTTAATTGTTTAGATTATCCGTGAAGTGTTTGTGAAGCTTTTGTTGGATTCTTTTGGGAAGCTAAGCATCAGGTGAGTTTCATAGTCCCTCTTTTTAATGTTTTAAATTGGGATGGAAATGATGCTAAGTGTTTTGGAAATGTTTTGAATTGCTGTGATTATGTGTTTTGATTGCGTGTGGACATTATGTGACTGCATATGGCTTGTTGTTGCATGATATTGTGTTGTGTTGAGGATCATTAATAGTGGGGCTGATCATCTCACGGATCGTTAATTTGAGATTGATCAACTCAGTGAATTGGTATGGGTCCAGGCCTAAATATAAGCTTCAGCTGGTAGACTTTTAGGTGCGTAAGTGACGTATGTGGGATCGGAGGGGTACGCCTACCCAGTATATGTATGGTTGGTTTGATATGGTGATTTGGTTTGCATGTTAGCATAAGTTCATATGTTGCATAATTGTCCTATATTGTTTTGATAATCACAGTAATTGGTTTGAAAGGTTTATAATGTGTGTCTGAAACTATGACTCTCACCAACCGTTGTGTTGACGTTTTTAAGCATCATTTTTAGGTGAGCTTCATGAGAATATTGAGGTTAAGAGAAGTGGCTAGAGCGACTGCTAGGATTGCATTGGAGTTCGCTCCTGAGTTTGTTTATGTTTATTGCATGGATTTTGTTGAATGTTATTTGATTCTATTAGGATCGTGAGATATTGTTCTTGTATTGGTGAGACCCTCTTTCATTAATACAAGATGTCGTTTTTTTGGTTTTCGGTATTGTCATGACACATTGTGTCTTTATTACTTAGTTGTGCATTTAGTGTTTCTCTATTGTTGACACCATTGTGTTGTGATGATATCCATGACGTTACGCCTCGTGTTTCCGCCTTGGCGGGGTGTGACAGATTGGTATCAGAGCCTATGGTTATAGAGAACTAGGTGATTGAGCCTAGTCTATTCTTAAGGGTCCTCAATTAGTAGCATTTTAGGGCATAAGTGTATGTGTAGTTTATACCGTATGTTTACCGTTACCCCTAAAAGCTTTGATTTTTTATTTTCTATTTGAATTACACTATATAATATGAAAATATATACTTTTTTCATTATTTTTTTTTTTTTTTTTTTTATTTTTTTTTTTTTTTTTTGTTTTTTTTTTTTTTTTTTTTTTTTTTTTTTTTTTTTTTTTTTTTTTTTTTTTTTTTTTTTTTATTTTTTTTTTTTTTTTTTTTTTTTTTTTTTTTTTTTTTTTTTTTTTTTTTTTTTTTTTTTTTTTTTGTGGGGATCTAATAGTATATACCCCTTTGTTATTATTTTAGTCATGTCTTCCCCTACCCCTAGGAGATATCGTTGGGAGATTGTTTACCTCACTGGACCCGCGGAGTTGGGTGACTTTTGAGAGAGAAAAGTCAAACCCAAGCGAGGCCCAACATAAGTTTATTTCGTTTTCTACCTCAATGCGTTGCTATAATCGAGGATTGCTTTTATATTTTGGGTCATGATGTGACTTCTGTTTCGTCTGGTCGATTAGGATTTTATGGTTCGTTAGATGGATTATCATGTTTGAGTTATATTTGGATTATTATTAAGTGCTATGTGGTAGATGTGTGTTATCATTGAGATGTGTGGTCTTGGAAGTAAGTACACGTGTGAAAAAGGTACAATTATAATTATGGTCGCGAACATAATTATAAAGGCAACACACACGTAGACTTGTGACTTTGATTGCATTGATCATTGTTGCTTGTATGTATTATGTAAGGATGTAAGTCTGGATAGTTGTGTAGATGGTAGTGTAGATGTGATGTGAGATCCTGTTGAGGATGGTTGTGTGGTTAGAGAATTCCTCTCTTAACCGATTGGGCGATTATATTAGGTTGGGTTACGTAGATGGTAAGGTTCCCTTTCATCTATCGTTTGCGGATACATCGGATACCTGTTGGTATTGTCGTCGCGATTCTTAAGTTGGTTCGTTAGCTCGTTGTTCGTTGAGATATCCAACGCTCGTGTTGGTATTCTAAGGTGTTATCATAGAACTGGTGTTCTATGTTCTCCGTTTGGCGTTTTGATTGTTTTCCTTTGTCTAAAGGTGACGATACTTTTTTGTTTTGGTTCTAAGACCGTTGGTATGGATGAGTCCTTATGGTTTGTTTGGTTTGCAAGAGTTCCTGTCGTGTTCGTTTTCAAGTAAATTAACATTTTGGTATTGGAATCCTTAATGTATTTTGGGAGTCTATTTTGCTATCATGATGTCTCTTGTTGCGAGTCATAAATTCCTTTTCAAAGTAATTTTGTTGTAGTCGATATCATATCGTTTAGGTGTTAAAAACTTCTTTCGAAAATAAATTATATAAATAAAATGCAACACATTTGTTTTAACCATCTTTTGATTTCTTTTATAAAATCATAATTAAAATAAGTTTATGAAAATTTTATTTAAATTTATTTTTACACTTAAAATTATTGGCATTATTAACTAAGGTGATTCTATTGTTTTAAAATGATTGGTATAAGGTTATGAGGGAAAGTTTCCTTGGGTAAAAAGTCGGTTTTGGAACAAAGGTTCTTAATCTTTTAATTAATGGGTCGTGGTACGTGGTAATATTCATTGGGTGTTTCTAGCATCGTTGATGCGTTTGTTAGGTCTGAGGTTCGTTCGTTATGTCGATGTTTATATTCGGTTGTTTCTTCTTTTGGGATTGTGTGATTTTTGGGTCCATACCAATTGGTGCATGTGAAGTTTGGTATTTCTTCATGGCGTGGTTCTAGAGTTGATGGTAGGTCATATCTTCTGAGTGGTGCGATTGATGGTAGCGAATCGAATAGAATTATTCGCGATTCCAAGTTAGAATTTGAGAATTCTCGTTTTACTTAGTACCTCTTAGTTATGGGAGCGTTGATGTAGCCGTATGATAGAATTGGTTGTTGAGGCATAAGGCTGGGATGGCATGCCACAAGAAGGTAGTTAAAATACCTTAGTGAGCTAAAAAGTGTTTAAGGTTCGTGAGGAAACGAACTAAAGAGGATGCGAGGTCTCGTAGGAGTACCAAAGCATATGAGTCAAAATTTAGTGATACTTTAGTAGTATGTGAGCTTCTCGAAGTGTTTCTCAGGATTTAGTGGGTTTTACCCCTCGTCGTAGAATAGGATTTCGTATGGAATTAGTACAAGGAGCGACGCCGATTTGCGAAGGCTCGTGTCGTTTGACGTTTTTTTAGAAAGGCAAGAGGTGTGGAACGATTGCAGGAGTTGCAAGGTGAGGGTTGGTTCGAATGGTAACTTGTTGTGGGAAGCGTATTGCTTGGTAGGAAGTAAGGTGGGTAGTTTGAAATGTGCATAGATTATCTCGAGAAGAGTGAGATAGAAAATTCGTATGTGATGTCACCAATGGAGGGTGCACGAGGATGACGTAGCTAAGACTGTTTTTAGGATGCGTAATGGACACGTTGAAGTTACGGCTATGCCTTTTGGGTTAACCAATGCACCAACGGTTTTCATGGAGTTAATGAGCCGGGTGTGCATGGCCGTATATAGACAAGCCAGTTAACGTATATATACAAATGATATTTTAAACCGACTCGAAGTCTAAGGAGGAGTACGAGTCGCACGTGAAGATGATCATGGAGTCAGTGAAGGAAGAGAAGATGTACGTGAAGTTTTCCAACAACGTGGAAGCGGAGCAAAGAGGAAGCTATCTAGATGTGGAAGGAATCAAATGGGTAATGAGCCGATCTTGGCATTGCCGGAAGGAGCAGACGATTTCGTAGTATATTATGACGCGCGAAGCAAGGATTTGGAAGCATGCTTGGAAAAGGGAGAAGGTGATTGCTTGTACGTCGCGACAACTGAAGGTTCTTATGAAGGATTTGTCTATGACTACGTAGGTAGGTTTTTGCCATTATAATGCTTGAATGGAATTAACGTGAACGAGACATTGTCAGAGATAATCTATACGGATCGATGAATGTCTCCAACAAATTTTATAATCGGAAAGGATTTTTTGAAACATGATCGGCAAGATGATGGATGGATGAAGTTATTTAGTGAGTTTGATTTCGAGGTCAAGTACCATCTAGGAAAGGCAAATGTAGATGTTGTACCGTAGAGTATGAAGGAGGAGTGAAGCCAAGAATGAGTTCGAGATAGATGTACGACGATCCAATCTAGGTTTAAGAAAAGGATGTTGGTAGCATAAGATAAGATGTCCAAAGCAAAAAACACGTCAACATAAGATGTTGCGTGGCTGGGACCAACGAGTGTGAAAAGAGATGGAGAGTGGTTCATATTAGTTGGACAAGGTTTGGACTCCATTTGGAGAGATATAAAGACCTCGGCTATTAAAGAGGCGCATACGACAAAGTATCCTATCCATCCTAGAGCGGATGCGACTTAGTGTAGTCTTAGGTTTTCAAATTGGTGGTCGAGTATGAAGAAGAATATAGCTAGTTGCGGTAGCAAGTATTTAGCGTGTTCGAGAGTGGAAATTGAGTATCAAGGGTCTTCAAGATTGTTGCTACAACCTGAGTTACCCGAGTAGAAGTGGGAAAGGATAACTAAGGATATTGTTGTCAAGTTACCAAGTGTGAGTAGTGGATACGATGCGATTTGGGTGTAGTCAATGGACTGAATAAGTCACCCCATTTCTAGCTATGCTTAGGACAAGTATGGTGGATTTTAGAGGTAATTGGAATACTCACTTTCGTGAGATGAGTTTTCCCTAAGGTGGGGATTATCATTCGGGTATGAGATGTGCTTCACTTGAAGCATTGTGTGGAAAGGAATGTAGGTTACCGTTTTATGGGCCGTAACTAGAGACAACGAGATTGAATGAACTGAATTTGGTTCAAGGATTATGCTAGTATAAGGTTTAACCGTTAGACTTGAGGCTGGTAATTGAGTGTTACCTAGAGTATTCAGTTTGAAGGGTGTATGATGTTTCGAAAAGTATGGTAAGTTGATACCAAGGAAAGTAGGTCCATTTGAGATTTTTGAAAGGATTATCGGTTAAGATTACCTAAAAGAGTTGAGGAGTGTGCATGACACGTTTCGTGTGTCAAAATTTGAAATATTTGGTAAATGCGAGTTGCATGTACCTTTAGAGGTAATTAAAGTAGGCAAAACTTTGGTTTTGCTAAAGAATTAGTAGAAATTAATGTTCATTGAGTTAAGATTCGATTGGACTTGAAGGGAGGTCTTTAGGACTTCAGGTAAACTGAGTATCCATACTTGTTCGTTGAGCAAGGAATCATTGGGAGTTTTAGTTGAAGTTGGGTACGTAAGGTTTCTTGTAGACCTTAGTATGCCCTTAGATGTGTTTGTGATTTTGGATTAAAGTTATTTTATGAATAAACTCGAAGTCGAGCCGATTCTTTAAAAACGTTGGGCTTTGTAACAACTTATAACTTGGTTTCAAGACAGTTCTTGTTTGATGAGTTGCGAGACCGGGTTGTAAATGACGTTGTTACACAACTTAAGGTTTTTAACGAGTTTCCTTGATGACGGGCGAGGTTCAGGTAGTCGGATGTTTCTTTTCGTGTTGAGTTGTTGTGTTGCTAATTGCACCCTTGTGGGGGTAAGCAAAGTCATTAGCAGTTGGATTCGGATTGTAGAAGTTGGATGAGATTAAGGTTGACAAGACTCTTTGTTTTGTCAAGGAACCGCTGAGTTTATGGACCGAGAGGTCAAGAGTTTAAAGCGTAGTAAGATAGTGTTAGTACAATTTCGTTGGGACTCGAAGCGTGGTCCTGAGTTTACTTGGGAACGCAAGGATCGAATGAGGTCTAAGTGCCCTCAGTTGTTTGTCGATAGTGTTAATGCCTCGAGTAGTTAAATCTCGGGACGAGATTTTCTCAAGGTGGGGATACTGTGACAACCATGGCTTGAGCAGGTTGGTCAAACCATAGCGTTGACCTAATTATCTGTTCTATGAGTTTGGTTTATGAGATTTTGTTCATATGTGTTTATATGTGTATTATGTGGGAGATTGGTAATCAATCTATTGAGTGTGATCATCTCAATGAGATTGGATTGAGGGTGAAGTTTGTTGAGTTCATTTCGTTCACTTTTGAGTGATGGGGAAATGAGTATTGAGATTTGAGCATTTTCATGTTAAATGTGTAAGTATTATTACGTATATGTATTTTTATGTTAGTAATTTAAGATAAGTTTAGGTTTTAGAGGTTAAGTTAAGAGAAATGAGATATTGGATGGAGAAATTTCATTGTAATCACTTATAGTGATAATGGAATTGATTGGGTATTTTGAGAAATTTGTTTGGTTAATATGTGGATATCTAGGTGATGGATTAAAATGAGAAGTGTGTCATTTCTAAAAGAAATGAGTTTGTTAAAATATGAGAGTTTTTGGAAGACTTTCTATTTTTAGAAAGTGAATTTAGAAATAAAAAGTTATTTTTAGAAAGTAGTTTTCAAGCAAAATGGTTTAACAAATTAGCTTAGGTTTTTATAAAACATAAGGTATAAAGATAATTAATTAAGTAATAAAAGAAAAGAAAAAAAATATTTTTTTTAGGCATGAATAGTAATCCGAATTTTAGTAAATAAAAAAAAGTAATTAAAGTCCTAGTTATAATCTAAAACTAATTAGACTTAATCTACAATTCTACTAGGAGGCCTATAAATATAAATCATAAATCCCTAACCCCCCATTCCCTTGAGTTCGACCGGCCATAGAGAGGAGGAAGAGAGAAGACGATTTTTTTTGGGTTTTATTTTTAAGGTACGATCCGATCTTTTAATTTTAGTTTGTTTATAATTCTAGTAACTTAATTATGATGGATTAGGGTTATATTAGGGTTTATAAATTAGGGTATTTAATTTTCAGAAAGTTTATGTTATAATGATGATGGCTTAATCATTAGATCGATTGGATTAGCGATATGATCATGCGTTAGGGCTTAAATCACTCGGATTAGATGTTTAATTCACTGCAGAAAGTTAGGCAGTTTTGTAACGAGCATAACTCAATCATAAAAGATCAAATAAATAATTTACAAGATAATGGAGATAACCTCAGATACTCTACTTTCCAGAAAAGTCAGCCTCATGAGTTTTTAAGATCGGGAAGTGGGTCAAATGGTCATTACAAAATCAGTGTGTAAAATAATAACGAATTTCAGTTTTGGTTTTGATTTTTATAAAAATACTTAGACACTGAGTTAGAGGCTCTAAGTCACGTGGAAGTTAGTTCATATATTTTTTGTACTCCCAGAATTTTGGCTAAGGCCATAGTAAGGTCTAAGTTGGCTAACCAATGTCATACTTTTAGAAGGTCAAATTCTGGACGAATTATGGACATATTGGATTAAGGAATTTCTAAAGGGTATTTGTAAAAGGGTAATAACTTTGGGAGAGCTATTAGAGGTTCATAGGACATATATGTAGCATGATGAATTTTGGTTTGAATTATGGGAGTGTTTAAGTAGTGCGTTTAGGGCGTGCAAGTGAGAGTAAAATTTTGCTTAAAACCAAAAAGTTTAAAACGTAACATTGAAGGGTAAAGGGTATGTGTAGGAGTTGGAAAAGGCTTAAAATAAGTAGAGAACAGTAGTAGATATCATACTTTTAGGGGGTCAGATTCTGGACGAATTCTGGACACTTTGGATTAATGAATTTCTAAAGGGTATTTGTAAAAGGGTAATGGCTTTGGGAGAGCTATGAGAGGTTCATAGGACATATATGTAGCATGGTGAATTTTGGTTTGAATTATAGAAGTGTTTAAGTGGTACGTTTAGGACGTGTAAGTGAGTATAAAATTCTGCTCAAAACCAGAAAATTTAAAGTGTAGCATTGAAGTGTAAATGGCATATGTAGGAGTTGGAAAAGGGTTAAATCAAGTATAGAACTATGGTAGATAGCTTAGATATCCATCATAGTTGAGGTTACATCATATTGGGTTGAATGCCTAATTGATGGTAGCTTATTGTGTGCTTAATTGTTTAGATTATCCGTGAAGTGTTTGTGAAGCTTTTGTTGGATTCTTTTGGGAAGCTAAGCATCAGGTGAGTTTCATAGTCCCTCTTTTTAATGTTTTAAATTGGGATGGAAATGATGCTAAGTGTTTTGGAAATGTTTTGAATTGCTGTGATTATGTGTTTTGATTGCGTGTGGACATTATGTGACTGCATATGGCTTGTTGTTGCATGATATTGTGTTGTGTTGAGGATCATTAATAGTGGGGCTGATCATCTCACGGATCGTTAATTTGAGATTGATCAACTCAGTGAATTGGTATGGGTCCAGGCCTAAATATAAGCTTCAGCTGGTAGACTTTTAGGTGCGTAAGTGACGTATGTGGGATCGGAGGGGTACGCCTACCCAGTATATGTATGGTTGGTTTGATATGGTGATTTGGTTTGCATGTTAGCATAAGTTCATATGTTGCATAATTGTCCTATATTGTTTTGATAATCACAGTAATTGGTTTGAAAGGTTTATAATGTGAGTCTTAAACCTATGACTCTCACCAACCGTTGTGTTGACGTTTTTAAGCATCATTTTCAGGTGAGCTTAATGGTGCTAAGATAGAGCGAAGTGGCTAGAAGAGACCGTAGGATGCTTGGAGTTATTTATGCTTTCTGTTTGAATAAATGTGTTTGCATGAATTGTTTGAATTATGTTTTTGCATGTCATTTATTGACAAGACCTCTTTCTCATTAATAAAGACACCATTAGGTTTTGGGTATTGTTATGACACTTTGTGTCTTTGGTTTACTTTAGTTTTCATTTTAGTATTCTCTATATAGACACCATGTGTTGTGATGATATCCATTCTTGTTTACGCCTCGCGTTTCCGCCTTGGCGGGGTGTGACACAACGCACAAGTAAGGTAGTATGAAGACTATTACAAGGCCCCTAAGAGTATATTAAATGCATTTTAAATATATTAAGAGTGGATCAACCATATAAGGGGCAAGGTAGTATGAAGACATGATGACGTACCCCCCTCTCCGGCTCGAAGGTCTCCCCTTCGTGCACGAATGGGATCTTCCCCGTAATTACACTATAAGGTCTTCGAATAGTTTCGGGTGGCATAAAATCATCTTCGGGATGATTACCAGTATGGGAATCCGCCACGCGAAGGCCTACACCCTTCACGGGAGGCCTTCGACGAAACAAGAGCAAAGTTCAGACAGTCAAACCCGCATTCTCAATCTCTATCAAGGTCTTCCTGCCATAATAGAGATCGTGGTACACAACCTCAAGAATTACCCATTAAATCGCGAGACACCCCACGATCACCGGCCTATGTGCTAAGCCTTGTCCCATATCATTTCTACACCTATAAATAGATGGTATGAGCTCCAGGTATGGCTAGAACTTTACATACACTTACTTACGTTATAATACTTTATCCAACACAAAGCACATACTTACTCTCACTCCAGAGGTGATTCGCGGGGACTCTCCTTGTGCTTCACTTAACATAGTGTTTTCATTTGTGTTGACACAGGTTATTCAAGGCTTGGCAACTCAACAATCACCCAAAGAACCCTTTGATCTCATCGAAGCCTAATCGTGCCTATATTTACACAATCAGTGGCGCTATCCGTGGGACCACAATAATTAGTCCCGTCCTAAGCAAGTCAAATAACCTCAAAACCACTCTACCTACTTTTTCGGCATGACAAACGGAAGAGAAATGACGCCACCATCGGGTTTCTCAACACCTCCTCATATACCAAACATCGCCAGTAGAGAGAGACCGCCTGTAACTACTACCGTGTTTGCTGCTACTACTCCTAAAAATAAGCCATTTGCATATCATGTTTCCACTTTGACTAATCATAACCCTACGATTAGTCCTCCCTTTGTAGAGGCAAATTATGAAATCCTTGAATCTCTCCTAAGAGAACGACGAAGGCAGATATGTAATGAAGATCTCTAAACTGAACTCGAATACTTCAGTGAGGACTACGATGAAGAGCGAGCGATGGAACCAAGGCCCGAGCCTCGCAGGGAAGCTACTCCCACCCTCCGGCTAAGGTCCCTTGGGGTCCGCAGACAACGAGAAAGAGTTGTGGGATCCGAGGAAGCACCAAACAGAGAAGGAAACAGGAGGGGAATGAATGCTGAAGGTATTAGGCCTTCGGATGAAGCAAGGGAAGGTGAAAATAGGGGGGCGAGTCTTACCCCACTTTTGACAGCTCACTTGGAAGAAATGAAAACAGCCAACCCCTACGATCATCTTTAACCTCTGTACAAGGAGGCCATCAGCCTTCAACTAACATGGAGGGAAACCTCCCTCCTAATGGTACGCTTATCTCGCACCATGCTTAGCCTTTTATACCTAATAGTTTTCATATTCCTACTGGACTTATGCCTGTCCATGTTAACCCCTACTCTCAACTATCTGCGAACCTTCTCCACGGACAAGCTCTGAATTTCCCTTTCCAGACCCAGATAGGTAATCCCCCTGCTGGGGGCATCTTTGCATATCATCCTCAAGGAGGGTATATACCACATACTTTTACCAATAATAGCGTAACTTCATATAATGGACCTATGCATCCCACTGTTTCTCCTTCGAGTAACTACCCCTTCTATACTCAGCCCATATATGCACCACCAAATATGCCTGTATACCCAAACCCTGCAGGACCCTTCGCAGACTCTGCAGGTTCTGTAACCCCTTTTGTTCGTTGGATCGAGGATTATCCTCTTCCGGACGGACTAAAAATGCCTTCCCATATTGGTTCTTACGATGGGAAAGGGGACCCAGATAATTTCTTGCACCTTTTCGAAAGGGTTATCTGCATGCAGAAATGGTTAATGCCCGTAGCCTACCACATGTTTACATACACCCTCAAAGATTCTGCCTGCATATGGTGGAATAGCTAGAAAGCAGGTAGCATCCTCAACTATGAGGATCTGAAGGCCAAGTTCCGATCATACTTCAGTCAGCAAAAGAAATTCACAAAGACACACTTGGCGGTTCAAAACATTAAACAAAGAGAAGGCGAAAGCACTCGAGCATTCATCACCAGATATACAGATGATACCTTGTAAATCCTAGGTTTGTATGAAGAACAACGAATTTCTGGCTTCATTCATGGTTTGAGGACATAAAGTTTGGTCGAACGTCTCTCCACAGACCTTCCATCCACTTACAAAGATCTAATGGAGAAGGCTTATACCTGGGTTGAAGCAAGAGAGGTGGCCACTAACGGCGTTTTAAACAACTAAAGGGATGATTCTGAAAGATCAAAGAAATTCTCTTGGGGTAATAACATTGGGCAAAAGGATAGAGGATGATTCTCCCCATACAAGGGAGAAAATCACAAACTACTCTCTAATCTGGTCAAAAGTCCCAGAGAGATCCTCTCCACAAAAAAAGTAGCAAAGACTTTCGAACAACCCCTATGGTTACCCGGAGCCAACTGGTCTAAGGACAAGACAAGATATTGCCATTTCCATGAAGATTATGGACATGAAACAAACCAATGTCGGGAGTTAAAACACCAAATAAAAGAAGCAGTCAAATCAGGGCAGCTTGTTCACCTGGTGAAATGGGTGAAAGAGAAAAAAGAAAAGACTACTGGTACTAGCTCAGAAAAGAGAAAAAAAGAAGAGAAGAAGCCAACACTCGACAAATTTTCAGTTCTTATGATAAGCAGAAAAAACCGTAATGTGAAAAAGAGGCTTGCGGACCATGGCGAGATAGGGGAAATCACCTTCCCGCCCCTTTCGAATGTTGGCTTAGCAGATCTTGTCATAATCAAAGTGTACATATCAAGAAGGCAAGTAAACAGAGTATACCTAGATGGGTGAAGTTCATCTGAAGTAATATACAAACATTGCTTCTTGAAATAGAAATCGTCAATCAGATCCCTTCGAGTAGACTCAAACACTCCTCTCGTCGGCTTCTCAAGAGAACAGTCGTGGCCTTTGGGAGAAATACCCTTGGAAATTATGATTAGGGAGGGCCCCTTCACAATAATAAAAAACACTCACATTCGTAATCGTAAAATCGGATTCACCACATAATTTACTGCTTTGAAGAACCGTTATGCAACCAATGGGGATCATGGTGTCCACAGTTCATGGAGCTATAAAATTTCACACGCCCAGAGGTATCGGTACCATCTTCTCGGAGTATAACTCATAGAAACCAAAAGAAGAATAGGGTGGCTCAACCAATAAACATCAAGGCAATAAAGAAAGCGTCCTCAGTTGCATAGATACAGAAGAAAAGGTGGTGATAAACGACAAGTACCCAGAACAAAAGATTACGATAGGAAGACAACTACCAACAAGAATAAAGATAAGGCTATGCAATCTCCTAAAGAAATACATAGACATCTTCGCATGGACCTCGACCCACATAATGGGGGTACCAAGAGTATTAATGATTGGAGGGGAAGCTTTTAATACCGAACATCGGATAAACATGTTTAACCATGCAAAACCAATAAAGCAAAAGAAGAGAAGCCTAGCCCCAGAAAGAAACAAAGTGATCCACAACCAAGTAGAAGAATTAACAGAAGCAGGTATCTTATGAGAAGTGAAGTACCAGACATGGGTATCAAATCCCGTGGTCATGAAAAAAGACAACAGAAAATGAAAGCTGCGTGTAGACTACACAAACATAAACAAAGCATGCATAAGAGAGCCTCACCCATTACCCGCAGCTAAACAAAAGGCAGAAGACCTCCATAAGTATCACCTGAAATGCTTTCTGGAAGCTTACAAGGGGTATCACCAGATCCCTATAGCTAAGAAAGACGAAGAAAAAATAGCATTCTTTACAAGAGAGGGGGTTTTTTGCTACAAAAGACTACCTTTCGGCCAAAAAAATACAGGGACCACCTATCAAAGTCTCATAAACAAAGTTTTTGGCCACCAGATGGGAAGAAATATGAAGGTTAACGCCGACGATATGGTGATAATGAGCGACTCTGAAGAAGAAATGATGGCCAACATCACCGAAACCCTTGAAAGGCTTCGGAAAATCAACCTAAAGCTTAATAAAAAAAATGCTCCTTCAGAGTAGAAGGAGTATACTCAGGCCATCTTATTACGAAGCAAGGCATAAGAGCAGACCCCTCTAAGGTAAAAGCTGTATCAACCTTACAATCTCCCAAAACAATCAACCAGATGCAAAATCTTAACAAAACGATAGCGGCCCTGAGTAGGTTCCTCTCAAAGAGCGCAGAAAGAACACTCCCTTTCATGAAAACTTTGAGAAGTTGTACGAGCGGAAAGATGGTTCAATTGACAAAAGAAGCAGACGAAGCCTTCCGAAGAATGAAAGAATGCTTAGAGTCATTACCAACGATGGTCATACCAACAAAGGGGGAAACTCTAACAATGTACCTCGCAACCTCAGAAGAAATCGTGGGCGCAGTACTAATGGCAGAAAGAGGAAAGAAACAAATCCCCGTATACTTTGTAAGCCGAACATTACACGGAGCTGAGTTGAAGTATCCAGAATTAGAAAAACTGATATTCGCCCATGTTTACGAATCAGGCCGCATAGCTAAATAGGACATTGAATTAGGAGAGCATAAAATTGAATTCAAAGGCAGGAACTTGATTAAAGGGAAAATATTA